>PPHD01002898.1:0-31851 GCA_002909625.1 Bambusicola thoracicus
CCATGTCCTTCTTGTACTGAGGTGCCCAAAACTGAACACAGTACTCGAAGTGAGGCCTCACCAGTGCCGAGTACAGGGGCAGGATGACTTCCCTAGTCCTGCTCACCATACCGTTCCTGATACAAGCCAGGATGCCATTGGCCTCCTTGGCCACCTGGGCACACCACTGGCTCATATTCAGCCGACTGTCCAACAGTACTCCAAGGTCCCTTTCCATCAGGCAGCTTTCCAGCCACACCTCCCCAAGCCTGTAGGATTGCTTGGGATTGTTAGGACCAAAATGCAGGACCCGGCACTTAGCCCTATTGAAACTCATGCCATTAACCTCGGCCCATCGATCCAGTCTATCCAGGTCCCTCTGTAGTGCCCTTCTCCCCTCTGGCAGAAAAACACTCCCTCCCAAGGGATAGATCAAAGGATAGATCCAAGAAAGAAAGAGGCATTCAGGAGTTACTGCACGAATGAACCAGGAGAGCAATTTACAGGAATTTAGCTGCAGGTTCCTCTGCAAATCCCACCATCTCACAGAGACTTTCAGTTATCTCTGTAAAGTAATTTTATGTCTTATATCTTGGACTGAAGTGGGAAAGCTTGTACAACAATCAGGAATGGTTTGGGAGATTATAAAACACAGTGTAGGATGAAAATAAACATATGAATTTATCATTATTGAAAACAAGAGGCCAAAGTGAATTACCCAAATAAATTTTTTTACTTTGTTTGCTGTACTGTATTATCAAAGTTCTGGACAGTAAAAAGAAACTTTAGATCTTCTCAGGCTGCTTAGTCTGGATGATGTTCAGTTATTAAGCCCAGTTTTTTTTTGTTTTAATGAATGATCTGCAGAACTGAAATTACTTTTACTCCTAGCAAAAAAAATATAAAAACAAATTTGAGGTAGTTATTTTAGTAGAGGAATTGTTCTTTCCATTAGCAAAATAATTCTGTCAGTCTTAACATTAGCATTTCATTAGTGTTACCATAGTGTTTCATTCAGTACTGGAAATCGTATTTAATGTATAATGGATAGGACTACTATAAATTGTTATTTGCTACGGATCTTAAGGCATTAAATGAAGGTAGTGGTACTCATGGAATTAAATTTTATTTTTCGCACATAGTTGCACAGAAAAAAATACTCATCAGTTTAACAGTTTTGTAGCTCCTCACTTGCCAAGTTTATCTTTATTTGGTTGACAGAATATTTTGAGAGCAGAATTAACTTTCATTTGTTTTGCAGTGTGACTTTTCTTTCCTCTTTTTCCACAGTTCCCCCAGGTATCGCTGGTGACTTTCAGTTGCCTGAGAACATCAGCACTGTGGAGAAGAATCCCATCTCTCTGGTTTGTGAGGCTTCAGGAATCCCCCTGCCATCAGTAACGTGGCTCAAGAATGGATGGCCTGTCACTTCAAACACCTCAGTGCGAATCCTCTCAGGTACAGTGCATTTAAAGCTGTAGCTATTTTTTTATAAGGGAGTGTAGTGAAGGCCCTTCCATAGCGTGAGCATTCCACACACAAGAAAGTTTGACTTAGTAATCCAAATTGGTTGCAGCACCTGGTAAATAGCTAATGTGCACTCGGAAAGTTGTTATCAAATCTTACACGTGTGAGCTGAAAATGTGGTAACTGGTCTGCGGCGTGGAATTAAGCCATATTTCTGGCTGTTACTGTATGTCAGTCCAGTGTGTATTTCCAGAAATGTGTCAGGTAACGACATCTTGCGGAGAAGCTTACATTCACAGTGGGGAAAATAGGTATGATTCATAGGGATCTAGTTTTTTAAGCCAGCTTCACCTACAAAGAACTAGTACCGATGCCTTTTATGACAAGTAGCAGTTGACAAGAAGTATCTGAAACAGGATGGCCTTTGTACCTGTTCCTGTAAACCATCATTTTTAGCAGAACTGTAGGGAAGTAAGAGTACTGGACTGGCAGCTGCAGTTTTGTTAGAGCTTTATGTTTACAGTAGGAAATGGAGTTAGCAGCACTTGAGATTACAAATGGAAGATGTGTACCAAGCAGGCAATAAATTTTACATTGACATTTCATGTCCTGGACTCAACTTTATGGACTGTATAGAAGTAATTAAGTATTTGTGTACAACTGAGATGTATGGACAACAACTGGAATGATTCTTTGATTTTGGTTGTGCCACTCACAGCTAGAAATCACTGTTTCTAATACTCCACTGTAGCTACCAAACCATCCTATAGCATGAGCATGAGAAAACTATCAGAGAGGTAAAGAAAGTAAAAGGTACGTACAAGCTCAGCTAAGACTGAATTTAAAGCTGGAATTTGTCAGCATTTTTTTCCATCATTGTAGCTTTTGACATTGCAGGTAGTCCCATTTTCTGCTTTTTTAATTCTGACACATGGAGAAAGAAGGGGGGGGTGATAATTGTGCTGTACAAACCTGGCCATTTGAGTTGGTATTCATTCCTTTTGGTGCACAGTTGCCATCAACAAAAATAATGTCTTCTGGGCTTGAGTGTTCCTATTCTGCCTGTTGTTTTCTACACCCACACTAGTATCACCACCCAGACTCCAGAGTCAGGACGAATGAGATAAAAAAATGTTATTGTCTCTGAATGTTAGCTGTAGTGGGAAACAGACCAGAACTTGGTGCTTTGTTTTCCAGAAAACTTTGTGCTTTTGTATAGTTCTTCAGAAAACTACACGTTGTGGTAGTGAGCTGGGACCAATATGGCATTTGAGACTTTGTTTGTGTTTGTACAGATGTAAAGAAAAACAAAAAAACCTTCTTCAACTAATGCTGAGAGGTAAAAAAAAACACTGGCAAAATAAGATTTCAGTTCTGTTGATTGAAAAAATACTTGGCATTGCAGATGATTTGAATGTGTGGACACACTGCTGTCAACTGTGAGTCTGATAATTGAGATACTATGCTGGGGTTTGCTTTTGAAGATGTAGTTCCTTTAGGAAAAAAAAGAAAAAGTTTAACTATGTCACCACATCTGCAATTCTTGCAGAGGTAGCTTTAGGAAGGAGAGACACTTTCATTAAATTGTAGTGAAATGTGAAGAATCGTATCCTGCCTCAGCACTGGAGCTCTGGGTGTGCAAGTGTATGAAAAAGCAGACAGATATCTTCTTTGTTTTGCATCTTACATGGCTTTGTTTAGGGTTTGCATGGGAAAAGGGATCAGTGTGAAATGAGAGTGCAAGAGAAATCCTTCCTCAGTTGCACAGTACTCCCGCCAGCAGGTGGAGTCTGTAGTCACCTGGATTCTCAGTACAGTAAAATACTCACATAAGTGAAAGTCCTGCTTTCTTTGACAGTGGATTCTGTGTCAGTTTTCTGTACAGAAGTATGAGCACAAATCCTCCATTCTGCAAACACAGTCTGCCTGCTGTATCCAAAGTTTATGAACCAATCTGAAGAGTTTTATGCACACCCCTGACATATTTATGTACAGTCTGAGGGACCTGTCTGTAGCAGGTTGGATTTTCTCTGCATGCTCTCTGTAAATGTTTCTCAGAGTTTTCAGTGATACCAAGTTGGTCTGTTGACTTCCTGCATAAATTCTTGACAGATGTCTGAATGCATCAAAGTTCACTTGAACATTTAAAAAAGGCAAAAAAAGAAAGGATATATCAAAGTAATTTGGAAGTTACTGAATAGAAAAAAGTAGTGTTATGAATGTTAAATGCAAATCTATAAATACTGAGGATTGAAGCAGATACACAGAAATGAAAGGAGCAGGAGTAAGGTCAGTCAGTTTCTCTTCAGTTCAGCAAAACTAAGCACGTTAGAACAGAGAAGAATATGCCTGTACATTTTACCAAAACATACAAAATTGGAAGTAGCGTAGACAGTTGGGGAATGTATTGGGTAGTGCATTGCAGGGCTTTAATGATTGTGTATTTTTGGCTTCAGGGGGTAGAACGCTTCGTTTGACACATACTACTGTATCAGATGAAGGACACTATACGTGTGTGGTGACCAACGCTGCAGGAGAAGTGAGGAAGGATTTTTACCTTTCTGTTCTAGGTAAGAACGTGATAGTTTTGCTACAGCAGAAGAAGAAAAAGTAAGGAAATATCCTGTATACTTTGCTGGTGTTTTAAAAATGTGTATGCCAAAGCATATACCTCTAGGGGGAAAAAAGTGCGTCTAATAACGTGATCCGAATATGACGTTATAAAGTTAAGTTGCTTCTATGCATGGATTTGCTATATTTTTAAAAATGTTAAGTTGTTCTTAAAATTTAGACATAATTAAGAATGACTGGGAGCTATATATGTTTTGGTGGTTTGTTGCTTCTTTTCTGACAAGGTGCTATGTCACTGTACCTCTGGCTTCAGTTAGTTTGCTATTTCAGTCTAGTCAAAGTTTGGGGGATAATGGCAGCCAGACTCCCACCTTCTCTTCAGGTTTTTGTTGCTCGTAGCTTCACTATCCCTTGGATGGAACAAACAAAGTGAATTACACTATAGGAAAAGTGAATTTTCTGTTTTTCTTCCTGGCCAGATTTGTTCTCAGCCAGGTCAGTTCCCTGCTGGTTCACCACTCTAGTGAAAGGAAGGTGACATGAATCATAGAATCACAGGCTTGGGTTGGAAGGGACCCCAAGGATCACAAATCTCCAACCCCCCTGCCACGGGCAGGGTCACCAACCTCCATATCTGGTACTAGACCAGGCTGCCCAGGACCTCATCCAACCTAGTCTTGAGCACCTCCAGGGGTGGGGTATCCACAGCCTCTCTGGGCAGCCTGTTCCAGCACCTCACCACTCTCTTTATAAAGAACTTCCCCGTGACATCCAACCTAAACCTTAAGCTGGTTTAAAGTCAAAAGAAAACTACAGCCCAAGATAGCCACATTAAACTAAATCTGTGAATTTCTTGTACCGCATGCTTGAAAGCAGAAGTGTACAACCACATGTGATGATACGAATTATGATAAGCACTATTACGCAGCACTGGGTATAAAGTGTACAGGTGAGGTGTGTGATGGCAGTAATCTGTTGCAACAAAGATGTGAAGGAAAATCCAGGACCTGCAGGGAAATTAAGTGCTGAAGCTGGAATCTTGGAAAACAGATTTCTGATTGGTATTGTAAAGCACATAAGATAAGTATAGTAGGTGATCCTAGCCTGTTGTGGAAGCTCGGTAGGCTTTTTAGATGGCTGTTCAGAACCTTTAATGTCTAATTATGTCATATTACTTATTTTTTAATTTTTTGACTGCTCTTTGGTTTGGTAGCTATTGATTATTAATTCTATCAACAATTACCAGGACTGATAGAAAGTGTCTTGTGGCATTATTGTATATAATTTGCCTTAAGTTTTTTTCTCCAAGGTGCTGAGTGTTACCAGTTTCTCTTGCCTTCTGTATATGATAATTTACATTCATGTCAGTTCATGTTTATTGGATGAGCTCATGGAAATGTAAGTCTGGTAGCATGGAAGAGATGGATAAACTCTGAAAAGCATTCATTGTACTGTTTTCTTCGGAGTGTTTTAGTAGTAGGGTGTTCATGAAGGTTCTGAAAATTTCTCTTGCATGAATTTTGTATAGGCTTTGTTTGCCTTGAAGAAAAATGCTCTGTGAAGGTGATTTCAAATGGGCTACGTGAAAAATACCACTGTTCAGTCTCCTCTTCGCTCCCCTCCCTCTCTCCCCCAGAATTTGTCTTTCTAGAGGAAAGTTACAGGAATGTGGCCTGATGGCAACACAAAATATTCACCAGCTCCCTGTAAATAAGAACCATACAGAGATGTTACAGTGTTGTCTGAATTAGGGTACGAAGTGCAAAAGACCAGACAGTTTTCAGGCAAGCGTGGTGTAATTAGCCTCGTACTTCTATATATGCAGAACATTTGCTGTGACCTTGTCTGAATCTGAAATTAATATGCTGTCAACCTCCTGTATTATTGTGGGGCCAAAGTGATGAGTTGCTCTGTTTATTTATGAATAATAACTTCTCGCCAGACTTATATCCTGACCTTTATGATTTTAGATTATATTTTTCTCCTGTCTAATTCCTCCACCCATTGATGTATCTTTGTCTTGTTGTGTTTGAGCACTAGAATACTTATCCAAGTCTGCATTGCATTGTTTATACAGTCACAGCAGGGAATTTGGTCAGAACTGCATCACGAGTTGATAGGAGTGCCACTACTGGCCACATCTTCCTACATGCAGTGTTCTGCTACTGCTGCTCTCACCAAGTGTCCTGTTCAGAAACCAACTTCTAGCCAGGAAGATTTGATGTAGCATATTGTTTTTCACTGCTGAGAATGAATTTGCATGTTACAGTGATTCTTATTTATCAAAACCTTTACTTCCAGGTTACTGGTAGGTCACGATGCATTGAATGCATTTTACTTCCTTTCTTAATAGGCCTTCTATCTAGGCTAAAAGTTTGCATTTTTTAGGATTATTTATCAGTACTGTCTGTCTGTGTAGTCCAGCAGTTTTGTTATAAAGCTTTCCAAAATCTCTTGGAGATTGAGTTGCTTTCTTAGAATTACAGGCCTCCTTTTCATTGCATAGCACTTCATGTCTACTTCATTTCTCGTGCCATCTTACTTTTCTTGAATCTACAAATGCCTCTACTATGAAAGAAATAGTTGATCTGAAGGTGTGTAGGTCTGAGAGACTCCTTGCCAGCACACTGACAGAACGGTGCCCTTATCCAGTAACACGTTAGTTCACATAGTCCTAGTGACCAGGATTCTTTGGAAGCATGTCACCAAGTGGTCAGTCATACAGTAGGAGTTTTCTTTCACACAGCTGTTTGGGATCTGGATAGGTATTTTTATTATATGGTTTTATCTTTTATTTTCTCAAAGAAGCATGATTTAAACTGCAGCAAGATGCCTTTAGAACTATGTAATGTGTTCAGCTGACTGTATGGCAGCTGTATTTGAATCAAACATATTTATGCCTTTATTCATCCACTTGTTGTTAATCTGATGTATTGTTTTGAGCATGCTGGCAAGTAAAAAACACGTGCTGTGTGAGCAGACAAGCTTTTTCTGTCCAATTCTTTTTTTAATCAATTATTTCCATAGAGTTCTAGATGAATGCTTTCAATTAATATTGGGAAACAAACAACTCTTAAACTTAAGTGCACATTGTTTTGCGCAAATGAGTCACTTGCTGCTTAATGTGAGTGAAGGAATTTGCTTACAAACTTATAAAACCATCTGGTGCATAAAATCAAACCTAGCCTCACTTGCAGTACGAATATTCATCACCACTGCCCTGCTGGCTGTACAGAAATACACCTCAGCACCTTGAATCTCAATCTAGCTCTCAAGACAGGAGGTGGTGAGATGAGTCCATTCAGAGTCTGTGGTCCTCTCTTGTCCTATTGATGGACCAGTATGTTAAGGGGTGCAGAACAGAGGTATAGCTGTTGCCCTATCAGGCCAACTCTACACTGTCTCACATCTGGACTTGCTTCTGGTAGATCTGAGCCATTTGTTGATTTGCGTCCTTAAGAAAAGTATACCCTGACACATAGAGCATGAATAAACCTTTGCTGTGTTTACATTGTTTGTAAATAATACTTGCTGGTGTTGTCTCCTTATCTGATTCCAGTGCCTCCAGGGATTGTGGGTGAAAATAAGCAGGAAGATATGAAAGTGAAAGAGAAGAACAGTGTTACCTTAACATGTGAAGTGATAGGTAAAATTATACAATATTACTTACTTTTACTCATCCCATGGTCTCAGTTTTCACTGGTTCTGACCAGGGTGTTTTGAGTACAATTTTCACTTGAGTGGAATTTCTAAATTTCAGGTTCAGCCTTTCTGTGTGTGTCAGGAGTAGGCACATCTTGTTGTGAAGGTTGCATCAAATGAAAACAAGAGATGATGTGCATTTCTTCTCTAAAGCCCTGTAAAATTTAAGAGGAGGTATATACTTCAGGAGGTTCAAGGGCTATAGAATATGTATTCCAGAACAACTCTCTAAAGAATATATTTTAAAAGCACATTCAAAACTGTATTTTTCTGTTATTCATAAACCTTGGAATATCCTTGAAGTTATGCAGCATCTAATACTTGCACTTTTTTTTTTCTTTCCTTTTTTTTTTTTTTTTTTTACTCCATTAAGGGAATCCTATACCACAAATCACCTGGATAAAGGATGGGCAGCCTCTAATGGAAGACAAAGATCACAGGTTTCTGTCCAGTGGACGTTTCCTGCAAATCACCAATGCTCAAGTCTCAGACATGGGGAGATACACATGTGTTGCATCCAATACAGCTGGAGATAAGAGCAAAAGTTACATTCTTAATGTACTTGGTAAGACAGCTAGACTAGCTCTTGCAGAAAAAATACTAATTTCAGGAAAAAAAATCACCTTGGGATTGTTTAGTCTTTTAATTAAAGTAGTTGTCTGACTGATTAAGGTTTAATGGCTGAGTAAGTAATAAATAACCGTAGGTCAATAGAAACAGCAGTTCTGTTTTTTAACCAGTATAGAGCTTGAACATTCAGAGCTGTAACAGGACATGATCTGTATGGAATGAGCAGGACTGTACATGGGCTTCCTGTGATTCAAGGAAAGAGTATATGAAGAGTAGTTTTCAGTTGTTGTCTTTTTGTAAAAACTGCAACCATCTTTCTTTCATGATGGTTATTGCATAACCAAATGCAAACAATAGCGACTTTGTTTTCCTCATCCTCATTTCCTGAGCACATACCTACCAGTTCTGCTCCTCAGAGGATCATCAGGCAGTGACTGCCAGCTGCTGAGCAAGAAGTGGCTGGCTTCCTAGTGACTTGTGTTTGACAAGGGCTAGGGGTGCATGGATTCCATTGACATGGGCTGACCATTGACTTAAGGACAAAACATGAAACCAGATTAATGTTGTCTGGTCCTGGGTCTCACTGCACCTGCTAGGATTGCCTCCCAACTACCTGAGGCAGAAGCCAGATCTCTAGACTGAACAGAAAAATGGCTTTTCAGAGGGACCCTTCCTCTGGTTAATGATGTTGTTGTTCCTAGTGTCTCCAACCATTGTGGGTGCAGATAGCCATGGAAGTGCAGAAGAGGTCACTGTTATCCTCAACAGTCCAACATCTCTTGTTTGTGAGGCTTATTCGTATCCTCCAGCTACAATAACCTGGCTGAAAGATGGTAGTCTTTTAGAATCAAACAGAAATATCCACATTTTGCCAGGTAATTTTTGTTTGTTCTTGTTAATAAATAACATAATTCTATTGTTTACTGACTGTCACATTACTTTTTTGATAAATCAAAGGATGTATTTCTATGAAGTGCAATGTCTGTACTGTTTTTACACTTCTAATCCTATTCTTTAAGTGCTTCACAATTAAGTGACTCATATTTTATTTGTATTCAGGCATTCATCCTGTTGTTATGTAGAGGTAAATGATGGCAAACAAGTTCATTGCAGTTACTAATGAATGTAAATAACTTAAAATTAAGTGTGGAAATAAACTAGATGGAGTGAAAGGAAAACAACAAAGCTAATGAAAAAGAGTGAAGTGGCATTTTTTTCCATGTAGGCAGTAGTTTGCCATTTCTAATTTGTGGAGTAATTGTTACCTCATGCAATTAGGATGTAGGATGTGGAGGATGTAGGATGTGGAGCAAAGGAAAAATCTTGACTTGAAATATGGAAGTAATGTAGATGAACAAGTACTTTAGCATTATTAACTGCAGCCATTCGGGGAGAAGCGGTGTTGGTATTGATAGTGAGGAATGAGGCGACAGTTACTAGGGTTGCAGTCTGAAAAGAGCTGCAGCCTAATTAAATAGTGAGTCATTGCTGAGAATTCAAGCAATCTAAATCACAAATAAACAAATCCTATGGAAAGGCAAATGATGGGTGTCAGTGTTGTAGAGGTCACCTGAAGTCTTAAATCTGACTGATCATTTTAACACTGTCACATTGTGGCTGTTGCTTTTATCTGTTCTCTAGAGGAAGTTATGAATCTCTGTTGTATGAAATGCTACACTGAAACAGAAATGCAGTTCAGAGACACTTTCTGTTGAACAGTCTGCACTTGTTTTGTCTCAGTGCTAATGCCTGCTTTCCTTTTCCTGTGAATGAAGTGCAGGAATCCTAAGTCACTCCTTTCTGTCTAAATATCGTCAAGAAGTTTTTTTTTTTTTTTTTTTTTTTTTAATTGATTTTAACAAGTTTTCCAAAAGCCCATAAGCTACAGGAGTTGTGATTCAAAGCTCTCCTGGAGATTATGCACTCATAATTTATTGCAGAGCAGAATGGAGACCAAAGGATTGGAAATACACTGCAAAATCATTTAAATAATAGGCCAGCAGGAATGTAACTTAGATGCTACTAAGGAGTGATCTTTTTTGGCAGGTGGTCGAATCCTGCAGATTCTAAGTGCTCAGAAGCACAGTGCTGCGAGATATACCTGCATAGCCACAAATGAGGCTGGAGAAACTTTGAAACACTTTGAAGTGCAAGTCTACAGTAAGGAAATGCTTCCAATGTTAATTGCTTTTTGCATTCTTTTCACTTTGTTACCTGTCCTGGTGTACAAAAGGATTTCTCTTAGTTATTTTAGCAAGCAACTGCATTTTCTTCTGACATTGCTTTAGGACAGGCACTGGAAAATGCTGCTGTTATATCTTTAGAAGTGCTGTTCTTGGGCCAAAAATCTGTGTACCATCCAGGGAAAGATTTTTAAGAAACAATGCACTTCAGATTCTTTTGAGATGTTTTTGGTTATGATTATGGTTATGGTTAATCAGACAAATGCAGCACAATCGGAGGTGTGAGCAGAGAATCTGAATGCTGAAACTGTTTTAGAAAAACAGATGGGGAGGGGACCCCTAAATTCTAATAGAAAACTTCCTTGAGTAAGGTAAAGCAGGAGATTTTAGTATATGCAAAAAGCTCTCCCATTCAAGCCTTCCTGACAGCACTTTGTAATGTGGGCTTAATATTATGTTTTAATGCTCAAGGTTCTCATTATAGACTCAGTCAAGCATGGCTTCTCATCTCTCTCTCTCTTTGAATTTGCTAACTCTTCAGTTTGAATTGGAGTTTGATTTGCACCCTTACAGTAACTGTACTGTTATTTTAATTACACAAAGTTCTTAATAAGGCCCTCCTGGACTTGGAATAATGAGAAGAGAGTTCATAATTGAAAACTGACAATATAGCAACCTAAAGTCCCCACTCAGCCCCCTGCCAATGCCATTCCAACTGTCAGTTATGACAGTACTGTCAGCATTAGGGAGAATTTAAAACTTCCCAATGAAAAAGAGAATGGAAGATGCTTTGAAAGCATTTATAGCAATTTAAAAGATATTTTGAGACCAGGATATAGGATTGGTTAAGAATTTTGAAATGCTCTGTGTTCATTCTGATTCAGAAAGAAACAAGATTTTGCAACATTGTGGTTTCAATGGAATGGAAATGTTGAGTTTTAACCACCTACTCTGAGTGTGGACTTAAGTTCAAACATATGTTTCTGAGAAGATTAGTTTCCATTGAAGTGCTTTATAATGCCTGCAGTGCACTGAGCTGTGTAGAACTCAAGCCAAACGTGTAACAAAGCACTGTGGCTAGGTAAGGCTCCGGTAACTTTCCATGTCAAAAAATGTTGGATGTGGCTGAACTACCTTCGCTCAGCTGTGGGGAAGAGGCAGATTACAAGGGGAATGCACTTGCTATCCTCAAGGTATTGTCTGGGCCAGTTACTTTTGAAGTGCTGCGTAAGGCAGTCCCTCCAGAAGGTCTCTCTCCCTCCCCGTTTCTGTGCAGTTCCACCCACTATTAATAGAGGGGATGTCCCAGGGATGGGTCTCTCCCACAAGGAGATGAAGATCAAAATCAACCACAGCCTTACTCTGGAGTGTGAAGCGCATGCCGTTCCTGCTGCTGCCATCAGCTGGTACAAGGATGGACAGGCCAGTCACAACCTTATTTACTTCTAGTGGGTGGCTTTCCTGCAGAAAAAGCTGTAGTTTTATTATCACCGTCAGTGAACATTTAAAATAAGACTCACCTTCATTGCTGAAGTCATCAGGAATTCATCTCCCCTCTGCTCTTGCTGGTGGAATCACACCTCACATCTTGTTTGCTGTTGGCCAGATCTCTGCAAATGGTCACTTGTGTTTTGGGGTGCTTGATAGTGCAATGGAAACAGCAGAGCTGGCATTCCTTGGGCCTGCTGTGGCCTGTGTATTGAGGGAGCACCCTGCCCGAAAGCAGCACCCTGTGGCATTTCCACTTGTAGCTCTGCTCTTGCTTGCGTTTCCCAAGGCCTTGTTGCAGAGCATCCCTGCATTTTGTTCCTTGTAGTGCTGCCCTTGCATAAGTTGCAGACAGCTTCCCACTGGGTGCTGTCAGGGCTCCTTAAGCTCCTGCCACACACAGCCTTCTCAGCGGCCTCACCCTGGACAGTGAGCAATTTTAGGATGTGATTTAATTGGCTGTAATTAACAAAAACAGCGCCACTCTTCTGTCAGGAAGGAGAACACAGTGGCTCTTCCTTGGCTTTTGGCAGGCCCTTGTGTGGCAGACAGCTGCAGCTCTGCAGCAGGAACAGCTCTCTGAATTTATTGAGTGTGCCTGGTGTCACAGGAGAGGTTGCATGTGCACTCTGCCTAGTCTGAGCATCTGCTGGAATTCTCGGTCCTCCTGGGTGTACTATTTCTGTTGCCAGTGAGAACTGAACAGGCCTCAAAAAGGACAGAGGCCATAAGCAGCTTGCTGCTGCCACCAAAGCAGTGGATCCTCCAGCAGCTGTTTCCTAGGGCTACCCTGGGAAAGGGCTTTCATTCACATCCATGGACTGAATTGTCCTTGGCAGGCAATGTATTGTGAGATGATTCCCTAGCACATTCTATTTTCATTACCGAGAGATAGAGGCTATGTTGCTGCCATCCCTGCTGTCATGTGAGATGGAACTTTTAGGGACAGGACCACTAACCCTGTGCATATCTTTACACTGCTGCAGCATGTTTTATGTTCATGCCATGTCCTCACTAGGCAGCACATCACATGACTGTAGGACAAGCTAGGTCAGGCTGTAAAGCTTACAATAACCTTTTTTTCCATCATTGTGTAAGAGGGACAGATGAGAGAATAGCTGGGCTTGCTGCTGTCAGGCAGAGGAAAGCATTCCTTCCACTGCACTACCTGTGGCTAAGGATGCCATCCCAAGAACAACATCTGGCTTGGGACTGTGTCCTAAGTGATGTCCTAAGCAGCTGCTTCTTTTGCACTTATTGAAAGTGGGCCTTGCTGGCAGCATTAACAGGAATTGAAAGATATTCTCATGTTGGTGTTGTCAAAGCAGAGGGAATAACAAAAATAATGCTCTTATTGCCAGTATACTGCCTTAGGAAGGATTTTGAAACGATCTGAATTTGACCAGGAGAGATAATGTCATACTACTTCCACAAAGATGACTACTTCTAATTTATGATTTGCATGTTAATAATTTATGTGTAAAATTACATTACAGCCTCTTAAACCAGATGATCATGTCATTATTCAAGCCAGTGGCCATACTCTGCAGATTACAGAGGCTCAAGTTTCAGATACTGGACGTTACACTTGCCTGGCATCCAATATTGCTGGAGAGGATGAAGTGGAATTTGATATAAATATACAAGGTAAACAGAGTTTAGCTAATAAAATGCCTTTTTTTTTTTTTTTTTTTTTTTTTTGTAGTCTGAGACTATTTTTTTAATGTTCTAGGATGTTGAAATTATTTATAATTTTGTGTTCTTTAGACCTTCCTGGTCTAATTCAATCCTTGTGTTCTGTGTGATTTTTGTTACACATACGTTTTGTTCAGCTTTAAGAAATGTGAGATTTGATTCTTTCAGAAGTTGTTAGGTATGCAGTTCTTCTGAAGTTTGTGGAATGACATCATAACTGATCTTCCTCTCAATTACATAAATAAGACTAGCTTACAATAAGATGTCATATTTTATTGCCTGTATTGAGTACTTACAGGGCCAAGACATAAGCATCCTGTGTACTTACACAGCAGGTAAGTACTAGCGTGTACACACTTAAGCAGCATGTAAGTACAAGAAGACAATCATTAGTAATTTCTCAAAATTTAGACAAAATTAGAACTAAATTGAAACCAGATAGTTTACTACTTGAGCAATTGTTGTTGATTAATACCCTCTGTGTTTTGTTATCAGATCCTCTTACACTGTTATTTATTAGCCTTCAGTGAATTGCTCAATTTTTCATTCTGATGAAAAGAACTAGAAATTTCCTGGGAAATCTGGATGGGGGAGGTTAATCTAATACAGTTAATTTTTATTATTGCTTACAGCAATTTTTATTATTGCTACAGCAGCACTATTTTTTCATTTCTTAAATTTCTAACTAGTAATTTTTGCTGTAAAATTCTAACTTTTTCCATCCTTGATCAAAGTTCCTCCTAGTTTCCAACAGCCTTATAGAGGATGGGAAGCTGGTAACATGGTAGATACAGGAAGAGGTGGAGAAAATAAAGATGTGATTATAAACAATCCCCTTTCACTGTACTGTGAGACCGATGCTGTTCCTCCTCCAGTTCTTACATGGTATAAAGATGGCTATCCATTGAGCTCTAGTGATAAAGTACTGATATTACCAGGTGGGTATTAAAGTATGTCACACTAAGACCTTAAGAAATGGTGTTAGTACTAGCAATTACATGGTAATAACTTTTTCCATTCAGCACATTGTGTTAATGTTCTTTTAGACTTTATTGACTGAAGAATCTTCTTTCCAGTGCTGAGACTTAAGGAAACTGTTTCCTTTAATCATTAAAATGTAGTCCCTAAAATAGTGTGAATATGAGCATTGTGTTGAAACAAAATAAAAAAGCATCTTCTCTCTGATGTGTTCCTGATTTCTTTAATCACAGTTAAAGTAGGAAAGCCTCTCAATGAGGGACAGAGGCACAAAAATATTACAGTACCAGTATGACCTTGAACTCTTACTTAACCTGATATGGAAAAGAGAGAGAGGTACTTAAAATGCTGAGAGCACAAAAAAGGGAGGCCTTTCTGTGCAAAGGATGGTTTTGGATGGGGTGTGTAAAGAAATGTTGTGGTAGGGATAATGTCTGTCTGCTTATTACTGAGGGACCTCTTTTTTTTTCCATGGAATTAATAAGCCTTTTCTAACATTTCAGTATGAACATTCCTGAGTTCCGGGTGTCTGCCAATAGAGAAAGTAGCTAGGAAATTGAAGTCCTTAACTACTTGTCATTCAGGACAAATGCTGACCATTCATAAATTTGCTTGCTCAGGCCACTTGTGTAACATGTTATAGAAATGATGAAAACTGCTTGATTTTAAATGTAAATCATGAATGCGTTTTCCTTCCAGGAGGCCGCATGTTCCAGATTCCACGGGTGCGGGCTGAAGATGCTGGGAGATACATGTGTGTGGCGGTGAATGAAGCTGGAGAGGATTCCATTCATTACAATGTCCGCGTGCTCTGTGAGCTTTGCTGCTTTTCTTCTTTTGATATATTTATGTAAGATACTAATTTTGTAGAAATAGAATGATATGAAAATGGTGGTAATGTTGCTATTTTTGTATATTTATGGGTTATTGTGATAAGAACTGAATTGCAATAGCACTACCACACTTGACTGTAAAGAGAAGTGTATATCAAAGTCCTGTTTTTATCTTGGTTTCTTTTGTTCCCTATCCAGTTTCCAGTTCAAAAAATCTGACTTATACTAGACTTTAGTCTTCCCTGATTTTCATCATGATTTTCTAAAATATCTGCAATTGACTCATATCAGCATGGACTCTCAGTCAAAACTCTCAGTCATAAGGGAATTGATGATTCAGATAAACCATTGAATTGTCTGCAGAGTCTATTCTGCATGATCTATTTTGATCTATTTAGAAATATTGCACAGAAAGCTTTTGTAAGTTGCTTGCACTGTCTGATGATATAATTGAGGTTTTTGCCTTAAGAAATGCTTGTTTCTGTACCTTTATTTCTATATCAGTCACTGAAAGCACTGAGTTACTGTTAGGAGGATTCTTCTAGTAAAACCTCTTCTTTATGGCTGCTGTGAATAAACATACTTCTCCTGCAGTGCCCTTGGGTCATTCTAGTTCCCAGCTATTCTGGGATTTTAATATCTTCCGGTGTATTCACTGAGAATTTCACTATTTCCTTCTACAAACACAGGCTATGATATCTTAAAAAGAATTCCGCAGGGATATGCTGAGTCACAGCATTTTTACAATGTGTTGCTCTTTTGTAGTACCACCATCCATCAGTGGAGCAGATGGTGATCTGCCTGAAGAAGTGAATGTACTTGGGAACAAGGTCGCAGTGATGGACTGTGTCACGAGTGGCAGTCCTTCTCCAAGCATCACCTGGCAGAAGGATGGACATCTCCTAGCAGAAGACAACAAACATAGCTTTTTGTCCAATGGAAGAAGATTGCAGGTATCCCTAAGTGAATCTTCTAGTGTTGTTCAGCATTACAAATAAAAATCAACAATGAGGTCAAAAAATGAGCGAAATTCTCTCTGTTTTCATGGCATGGCATAGGGCTATAATATAAAATACCAGAAAAAATAAAACCTATATAGAATACGGAGTATATATTTTTATTTCAAATATTTTGTGAATAGTAGTTTTGTTATTAAATTTCAGTGTACTTAATGTGAAAGATAGCACACTGACTGTTCTGAGATGCACAGACTTAGAGAAGAGATCCTGAAAGCAGCAGCATCAGTGGAAGTTACATCAGTTTGCAGATAGACTTCTTCCAAACACTGCAGAGGCCTTAGCTAAAACAAACAAACAAAAAAAAAAAACAGATGAAAAAATAACATTGTAGGCTTGTAAGCCCCAAATGCCTTAACAGGGGTCTCTGGAGAGAGCCCACAATTTTATGCATTCACAGTAAGTTATCTTATACGTATTATCTCAACAGCAGTCTTGTTTCTTTTTCTTAGATTTTGAATTCCCAAGTAACAGATACTGGCAGGTATGCCTGTGTTGTGGAAAACATAGCTGGAAGGGCCAAGAAGTATTTTAACCTGAATGTTCATGGTAAGTATAATAACCTGTAATTTGCTGATTGTTTTGTTGTTTTTTTTTTTAATGTTAGTTCAGTTTTAATGTGTGAATTTTAGCAGAGTGCAAGTCAACTTATTGAGCAAACTGGAAATTCTCTTGTACTAGATATCAAATACAAGTTTGATCTGCCATGGCATCTTCATCTCTTTATGTGTATTCCACATAGGTGGATATTTTTGTTTTGCGTATACCCTGTGTAGGTTGCTAAGCCCTGTAATCATGAATTATAACCAAGTTGGATTACAGCCTGTTCTGATTTCTTCACGAAAAGAATTTTCTGAGAAAGTTATGATTAGAAACGTTACACGAAGATACAGCCATTGTAAAAGTTTGTATTTTCTTTGTTTCCCTTTCTAAGGTTCCTTTCTGTTCTTTTGTAGTTGTTGCTGTTGCTTTTAGGCATGGTTAAGACAAATTTTAGCATTCGCTGTCACAAGTCTAAAACACATACAGTCAAAAATTAAAACATTTTCCATGTTTGTAAAAAAAAAGACTATCAAGGTTAACTGTAATTCTTCACACCACTTTTAACTTTCCATTCTGAACTGAAAATCATGTAAGCACTACTCCCACAAAATCATCAGCACAGTTACATTTTAAAACCTACCAAGGAATACTGGCAGCTAAGTTTTTATCTATTTCCATTGTAGTGTGGAGACATAAAGTTATGGATTGATCTGGGTTGGAGGGACTTGAAGATTGTGCAGTCTAACCCCTAGAGTCTTTACATGTTATCCTTGGATAATATTTCATACCCTTGCTAGCTAGTCCATCTCCTGATTACATACTAGACAGAAGATAAGTGCTGTCTTCACTATCATATTTGAATGTAGTCCCATAATCCAAGGAATTTGATGATTTAGGTTATTATATACAGAAGAAATAAATATTTCATATGAAGGAAATGAAAAGAAATTACAGTGCTTCTTTCTGCAGAGTGATACATTTAGCCAAAAAAATAGTGCTGTCATGGAAAGAATTTGCCCTTAAGTCATTCCTGAGAAGTTCTTTGCTTTCATTAGAGTCTACCCGAATTTCCTGATGTTTGAGCTTTGCTTTTAAATTAAAATATTTTTATTTTCTTGACGTTTGTATTTGCATTTAAACTTGTTTGTATTTGTTTATCATAGTCATAGCCTAATGCTGTTATTTTAAAATAAATATTTGTATGGTGCTTCAGATTCCAGCTCAGCAATATTACTTACTTAGGACTATTAAGCTTTGAATGGAGTTTCACTTGAAAAATCAGATTAATGCTGTCAGGAAAGGACCACCCAAGGTGAAGCACTTCTGTATATTTCAAATACAACTACTTTCATAAGATTAAATGAAGTATTAAGAATGTTCCTTAATAAGTTGACAAATGTGTTTATTTTCTCAAACGCAAGTAATAAAACTAAGACCTTCCAAAACACTGAAAATAAGCATCTAGTTTTAAAATCTGTCTCTGGTATATAGTAATAGATAGCTTTTTCTGTGAATTGAGCCTGTTGTTTGTGCACATACAAATATGTCTATATGTGCTGACTGCCTGAGACATACACTCACATTTGTGAGTGCTCTGCACATGTGGCAGAAGCTTGCAGAATTTGAAACGTACCACTTATGTAGTTTAAACAAAGTTAATTAAAAGTTAGTTTACATTTGGCCCTGTGTATTTAATCGCACTGCCAATAATCACATCTGTGGAAAAGTAGCTGTACAAGTAAATAAATATAAATATCTATAAAATATCATCAGATCAGAATTCAGCATTTATTCCAGTGAAACATTTTATACTGATGATCAGAGAAATAGCCCTCAGTCCAAGTTAAAAAATGTGGACTGAATTCTACAATTTACATTGACTCCTCTTGTTTCTGTTGTGTCACAGAGGAGTAATAAACTTGGCTTAATGACTGCTTTGTTTCATTTATGTGTCAGAAAGCATCTGGAATATCTGGTGAATATGGTCCAAAATACATTAAACTTTCTGTCTTTGAAGAAGAGGATTCCATGTGTTCTTTGGAATGATTTTTCCACCCAGTAGAGCCCGGAACATGCTTTTGCTTTCCTCTTATGTGTTTTATATTATGCACGCTGCAAAAACATGGGAACTAAAACCTGGGACTTATTAAAAGGAAGAGATTTACAATTATTTATTTTTAAATAGTTCTTGTAGAAAGATCAGATGTCAAAGTATTCTTGTCTTGAAAAGTATTGGGACTTGGAAGCTTAAAAATGCACCCATTTGTAAAATGTGTATGTGCAAGAATTTTAAATGGTTTAGCTCACTATTACGCAATGTTGTGTTTTTTTTTGTTGTTGTTAACAAAAGAACTCTGGACTATATCAAAAGGAAGCATTTTTGGCTCTCTATTATAATAGAGAGTGAAATTAGATGTGAAATAAGAATATTTCAGAAAGAACAGTAACAATACTGTCTCAACAAGAAATGGTACTTAGCCCTTCTGTATATCTCGGCAAGATAAAATTTAATCTGTCCTGCCCTATGTAGCAAATGTCTGTGAGAAAAGTCTTTTAAAATTGATGATACTTTGATGAGGATCTCTTACTGGTCACTTAGCCTTTGTAAATCCCAAGCAGAGAAGGATTACAGATGAAATGGTTTCCAGATTCATCCAAAAAGCAGAGGATTCATTTGCAGGGTGTGAAGGATTTTTGCAACATGG
Organism: Bambusicola thoracicus; assembly: GCA_002909625.1. Lineage (NCBI taxonomy): Eukaryota > Metazoa > Chordata > Aves > Galliformes > Phasianidae > Bambusicola > Bambusicola thoracicus. The sequence goes on from PPHD01002898.1 coordinate 19,731, forward strand.
CCCTTTGTCAAAGCTCAGCAATTCGGCTTTATATTAGTAAATCAGGATTTTGCAGAATATTGTTTGGTGATCCAGTGATAAATGCAAGTAATGCATTTCTCTCTGCAGTTCCTCCAAGTGTTGTTGGTGCTAATCCTGAGAATTTGACTGTTGTGGTGAATAATTTCATCTCTCTGAATTGTGAGGTCACTGGCTTTCCACCTCCTGATCTCAGCTGGCTCAAGAATGGAAAACCTGTCAGCTTGAATACTAACACTTTTATTGTGCCTGGTGAGATCTCGACTATTTCTACAGCCTTTGGACTCAACTTCAGTCTGTTGTGTGTTGATAAGTGTGACAGCCATTTATGCAGCCAGTATATTTTTAATATCGCTCCAGTGAGTAGACAAAGCAGTTGACCTACTGTGTTTTTAAAGCATTTACTGATGTCTTGTCCACTGGATGGGCTCACTTCTAAAGAAAACCAGCTCAGACTGAAAGCACTGAAATAAACTGTGGGAAAAAGACTAGCAGGCAAGTCACGTAATACAAGTCCTCTGAGATATATGAAGTTGAGTCACCAACTCACCTTTCAAAGAAACAATCAGGAGTAGTGATGTGGGCTAGGATGAATTCTGCTGGCTTAGCTGAAAACACTTAACAACTCTCCCATTGACTTCTATGGGAAACAGGGTTAACTGAACTCTCAGGAAGAAATCCTTGCATTCTGAGATCTCCTTACCCATTCAAAGCTCCTCACTCAGTGGGATTTCATGGTATCTGTGTCATTTTTGCTCCATATTTTGCTGCGTATCTTCTGCCCACCGTATCTCATGCAGATCAGTTGTTGGGGTGCTCAGTCCTGTCCTGCAGATATTATGTGGCTAGGGGTCTGCATTACACAGTAGACTGAAGTGCAGGTGTGGAAATTGCTTAATGGCAGTAGAGATACTGTGCAAATTAGTAATATAGGCACAGACAGTAGTTTTATGGGTGGAGGCAGTCAAGGTTAAGGGATAAAGGCTGGGATAGTGACAGAAGCAGAGAAAAGGAGCATAGTTAAGTTAGCAGAAATGGTTCAGCAGCCATAAAATAAACAGATCTAAGTGGAGTATTAGTGGTTCAAAAGTAAAAGCATCAATGTAATCTGTCCTAAAATTTTATTCTTTGACTTTTTTAATGGATTTACAAACCCCAAAAAGCAATGGCAATGCAGCATTTTTGAATCCAAAGTTATTGTAATGCCTGTTGGGGACACAATTCTAAGAAAGCATTTGAAACTGAAACCATAACCACAGAATAAATCTCAGGACTTCTGCTTTTACTTCAGGTGCTCGGATTCTGCAGATTCCCCAAGTCAAACTGTCAGATGATGGTGAATATACTTGTATTGCAAGAAACCAAGCTGGGGAAAGTCGGAAGAAGAGCTTCCTAACTGTCCTTGGTTTGTTTGTTTCTCTTTTGTTTTAACTGTTTTCCTAAGATAAAATGCGGTATTTGGGGGTTTTTTAGGTCAGTTTTTTGCCTTCACAGAACTAAAGCAGAAATAACTCTGAGTTTCTTCTGCAGTCCCCCCAAGCATCAAAGACCATAGTGGAACCTCAGTGACAGTGTTCAACGTGAGAGTTGGCACTCCAGTGATGTTAGAGTGTAAAGCCAGTGCTATCCCACCACCAGTCATCACCTGGTACAAGAACAGGCGTATAATTTCAGAGTCTGCAAATATGGAGATCTTAGCAGATGGGCAAACGTTACGAATCAAGGGTGCTGAGGTAGGTAGGTTTGTGGGATGCTGCACCTGCCACTACTGTCAGGTGACTATTTTGTTCTTTATGGGTGTATCCCACTGCATTATGAATGTAGGAGATATATTTGTTGGAGGCCTTTTATTCTTTGAAAAGAATTTTGAGTTGGCAAAGGCTGTTAATATCTCTATACTATAGCATTAAAATAAGATATACATAGTAAGGTTTTTTTGTTTTGTTTTTTAAATTATTTTTATTCTAGGTTTCTGACACTGGCCAGTACGTTTGCAAAGCCATAAATATTGCAGGGCGAGATTATAAACATTTCCATCTTAACGTTTATGGTGAGCACACTCCACATTATCTGCAGTATTCATTTATTATAATGTCATAGACACTGTAGAGTACAAAATTCAAAATCAGTTCACAAAAATATCTCCTAAGCAAACTACTCTTACTGCTTCCCTTCTACTTATAGTGCCACCAAATATAGAAGGCCCCAAAGAAGAGTTGATCATAGAAACAATCAGTAATCCGGTTGCCTTCATGTGTGATGCTACTGGAATTCCTCCACCAACACTGGTGTGGCTTAAGAATGGAAAGCCACTAGGTAACATTCTGTCATGCTTTTTTCTGCTCTTTTGCCCTTCCCCCCCACCCCCCCACCTTTGGGGTACTGATATGCTGTTTGCAGCATATTTTTTTGTTTCTTCATCTGTCTCTAGACAGACTCATATGTTAACTGATAGGAATTTTTTTACTTTGTTTTGAAATGTTGATGAAAAAAATTCTCAAGAAGTATTTACTCTCCATGGCCTGTTTGGAATGACTACTTGTTTGTATACTTTCAGAGAACTCCAATTCTCTTGACGTTCATATTTTTTCTGGTGGAAGCAGGGTTCAGATTGCTCACTCTCAGCTTCTAGACAGTGGGACCTACACATGTATTGCCTCAAACGTAGAGGGAAAAGCTCAGAAAAGTTTTGTGCTTTCTGTTCAAGGTAAGACATATCAGTGCAGTGAGAATTATCAAATAATTTCTGAGTATGACCCTGTAAATGAGAATTGGAAAGTCTGAATCAGTATTTCTATCATTTGCAAGCAGTGGGAAAAGTTGTTAGAAGATTATATTGTTAGTCAGAGACTTGCATGAAAAGAATATTCTTTACCTCCTATAGTAGGAGAACTTGAAAACTGTTGGGAAGGCTGTATGTGTTTGCTGCTGATCACATCCTTCTGCCTGCTCAGCACTGAAGCTATGCTGGTTAGTTAAGTGTGGAACACATGGTTTCAGAAGCAGTAATACCTGTTGCCTTTTTTCCAGCAATAGCCAGTATGAGATAGGAAAGAAATCTTGGCAGAATTTTCTAATTTAAAAGATTATTTTCCCAGTCTAATAAAAAACCCTGTATTGTCATGGAATTCTCTATTCCTTGCCTCTCTGCACTTCACTCTTACACTGCAACCACCTTTGGTTTTTTCTGTTCTTAATGACTCATCCCCATTAATTTGACTAGCTTCCCAGTGTTCAGTAAGACACTTTGTGTACAGCATCTGCAGCTTTCTGCCATGGTCCCTTCCCTTGCTAGCAGTCACTAGTTGAGGAAGAGAAGCAGGAACCGTGAGCTGAGTTTGTCAGCAGGTCCAAATATGACTTCTCACCATCATCAGGCCAAACAGAACTCGTTCGGTATCACTGTCATTCTCTGGGGATGTTGCTTTTTGTGTGTCCCGCTTGCCTGCCCATTTATCCCCAGTTTAGGGATGGAATATTAAGTTGCTTGTTTGATCGAATTTAACTTAAGTTGCTTTCAATGCTCAAAACTTGCCAGTGGGACTAGTCTTGACTTGGATAACGCAACTGCCTTTCTTGTTCTGTAGGAGAACTGACTAAAATGGTTGCTGGTTAGGATGGAGTAAATATGTGGCTGTTAAGGGCAATGTAGCAGTCCTCATGCAGTAGAGCATTTGACTGTGTACTGAGCATATGCTGAGGAGTTAAACAGGCATTTAATTGTTACAGCACATTGTGATATTTAGTGAACTAGGATTTTGTCCTTATGTTATTGTACATTAGCCATCATTGTTTGAGTAGGTATCTAGATATTAAATATAATGGCAAATACACTTGGTTTTTGTAATATTGTAAATTAGTGACTTTCAGGAATTTATTAAATTTATTTATTTATTAAATGTATTAAATTTATCTTAGCAAAACATTTTCTAGAAAATACTGTAATTTGTATTGGAGAAACAATAAATTCTAGTACTCCCAAGCTACTGCAGTGCCACTTTTTATAGCTTAGATTACGTCTCTTGCTGATGACTCTTGTCTTCCGTCCATTCTGCATTCCTAGTTCCTCCTAGTATTGTTGGCTCTGAAATGCCTACTGAGGTCGGTGTCCTCTTGGGAGAAGGCATCCAGCTAGTATGCAATGCCACTGGAGTGCCAATGCCTGTTGTACAATGGCTTAAAGATGGAAAAACAGTTGCCAGTGACAACTTACAAAGAATAAGGCAAGTAAAAAAATCAGTAAGCACTGAATTCTCTTCTTGTAGAATTTAAAACTTGAAGACTGTAAAGGGAATTGTGAAAGAGTTTTAGTTTTTTTAGACTCTAAAAAGTGTGAAGAGAGCTTGAGTCATGAGCTAGCCAGATTAAGAACATCAACTCCCTGTTTAGTTTGTCATTCTAGTATTCTTTGTTACTACTTTTTTTTTTTGACACTAAGAAATATACGTTATCTGTGTCTTTCTCATTTAATAAGTTCCCACAAGTTCATCAGATTAATACAATTTTGTAAAGGTCTGTAAGTTTTATTAAGTTCCTTTTGAGGGAAAAGACGTTGATGCTTTTCATTACAAGTTCTTCAAAAGCCTGTTTGGAATTTAATTTTGGATGTTTGAACGGGATGTATCTAAAATAAACTTCCTACCTATCTCTAATAATAATAATTTGCAGAAAATAGTGATTTTCTAGTGAAATTCCCAAGAAGATCGAGGGAGTTGACTTAAATGTATGAAACTGACTACTTATTTGCCAAGTCATAGTAATACATAAACAAACTCACAGTGCTTTATTACCTTCCTTGTAGAGTAGCTCCAGATGGCAGCACATTAAACATCTTCAGAGCTCTCACTTCTGATACAGGAAAATACACTTGTGTGGCTACAAATCCTGCGGGAGAAGAGAACCAGATTTTCAACTTGAGTGTATATGGTGAGTTTTCACAAATGCGAAACTGAAATTTGGTCCAGAATCCTATCTTCATAAGCACTCCCAAGAGAGGGCCAAGAAGCATATGTTTCCAATTTTGTGTACTGTAGATAGTACAGTATATTACACAGAATATTCTGCAAATGGTGAAATGATTGAAATTACTGTTAAATATGTTTTGAGACAAACAGAAATTAGTTCCTTTGATGTATTTCATAATAGAGGGATTCTGTTTGTAGTGACTTTTTTCTTTTGTATATACACTTGGGACTGATTTTCCCTTGTACTGCTTTTTTGTTTATTAGTTAATCTGCATTAATTCTTGTCAAAGTACGTTAGTAAAACATGAGTAATATGACAGGAAACTAATTGTTTAAGCTCTCCTCTATCCTGAGAAATTGCTTATTTAGAGTTTTAAAGAAATATGATATAGTTTGGCATTAAATTCTTCGTACACAGAAGGACATACAGAAAACAACGTAGTTGTTATTCTTTACCTTGCACTGTGTGGACATTTTATTTATTTTGAAAAAAAAAAGGTGTTCCTGAAGTACTGTGAGTAGTGTGAAAGAGTTAGTGTCTGTCTCAAGTATACACTGAGACTCAGAATCAATTGGAATATGAGTTTAACCAGAGCAGCAAGGGATTACCTCGAATATAATAATACTGAAAAAGAAAACCCCACTCACATTGGATCTTTTGGGGACAGAAAGACACTATACAACACTGGGAGCTGTTTTGACTAGTTTTCACTGGCTGAGGCTTAAGCAAAAATTAGCTTGTCTTCTATCTTTACAACTGTCATGATGTGTGATGGGACTCTAAGACAGCCAGAACACAGACCTTTTTGTGCCTGGGCCTTTGTATAGTGAGTCCCTTCTTGCTCTCAAGACCAAAAGACTTTCACACCACAAAACCAAACAAAGAAACAGCCAAAACTGGTATTATGTTAAAATTATCTTTCAGGCTATTTAACCAGTCACTTAATAGTTTTACGTATTTGAAAACTATCATCTATTCATCCTGAAGTTAATAAGTTATCTTTCTTCCCACACAATTTTAGCTTTCACTGTATTGAAGGTTTACTGAAGTAAACATCTTAAGCAGCAAACTGTAAACTTGCATCTGGCTCTGAAGAGGTTCATCTGATCCCTTCTAATGCTTGACCACTTGCTCCCTCCTAAAATTTCTTTCTTTCCTCAGGAGCTTCAGGTTCTGAGACCAAAGCTCTCCTTTGCTACAGGCTGAACAAACAGAATGAAGTGCTATTATCATCCTACTATACATCTGGTTTTAATTATGTAAATTACTATTTATTAGTGCTTATTCTTATTTTTAGAAGTTTTACTGCTTAAAAAAAAAATAAGGGAACATCTTCTGATTGGAATGCCTGTGGGATATTAAGTGCAGCATTTCCTAGGCTTTCAAGCATGGCAAGAATGCATATGTGGAATGATTTTAAAAGCCAGTCTTAACACCCTCCTTTTCAACATTTACAAACCGCAGTTCCTCCAGCAATAACCAACAATAAGAGTGAACCAGAGGACCTCGCTGCCCTTTTGGAATCCTCCATAAATATTGGATGTACTGCTACTGGAATGCCCTCTCCACAGATAAACTGGCTGAAGAATGGCCTTCCTCTGTCTGTCTCCTCCCGGATTAGGTTACTGTCAGCTGGGCAAATTCTCAGGTTGGTTTTCACTTATTTTAACTAAGCTGCTAATATGCTGTATCAGCACAATTTTGCTAGCATTGTTAGAAGCAAGAGTGAAATTTGACTCAAGCCGTTCTGTAATAACAGTGTAATACTGTATTCTATTTAAAGCTGAATTAAATTGATTTTCTCCTTAGACTTGTCCGAGTGCAAATATCTGATGCTGGTGTGTATACTTGTGTAGCATCTAGCAGAGCTGGAGTGGACAACAAGCATTATAACCTTCAAATTTTTGGTGAGTTTCTCTGAATTGCTCAGCGTAAAGGATTTATTACTCAGTTCATTTCTTAAACCTAACGTTCAGTTTTCTTTCACGCTAACACAAAGCTGTAGACATCCACAAAGCTGTATCAGACATAAATAGAAAAACATTTACTTTCTAATGTATATACATGTTTTTAATGGAAATTGTTTTAACCCTGGAGGAGTCCTTATTTGAATTGTCATCCATAATGTGTTGGTGTTTTGGTTTTTTTTTTGGAATGACTGATTACTTGATTATTACTTGATTATCTTGAAGTGAATTTTAACTCAGTTACTTAACATAAACTTATAGGGTGTGAGGGGATGCAGAAAGGTAGCTGCGTGCTGGTTATTTTATGTTCAGGATTAACTTCTGTGTGTACTCTTTGTTTCTCTGCAGTACCACCAAGCCTGGATAATGCAAGAGGAACAGAGGAAGTGACTATAGCAAAAGGCAGTTCAGCTTCACTGAAGTGTTTTACTGATGGCACTCCTGCCCCTGCTATGTCTTGGTTTAAAAATGGACATCCGTTAAGCCTTGGAGCTCACCAGAATTTAAGTAGCCGAGGAATGGTTCTTCATTTTGCAGAAACAGAGATTGGTGACATAGGCAAATACACTTGTGTAGCATCCAATAAAGCAGGAGATGTCAGCAAGCACTTTTCCCTAAAAGTATTGGGTAGGTCTTTACCTGTCAGTTGAACAAAATGCGGGCAGTAGATGTGTATCTACTCAGGAACAATTAAAAAAAATCTCTAGGGATAAAAAAGTATTTTCAAGAAATATTTTTTTGTGTGAAATGTATGGCAAACAGGTATTGGATTGGAAAGATTATCCTGTTACAAAGTAGAAATGAAATAAAGATTTTACCTGTGACCTGGGCTCGCCAAAGGGTCCCAGAGGGAGGATCTTCATATAGAGATCCTTTCTCTTGGGGAGTCACCCCTTAAATGGTGTCTAGGAGGGGTGGAGCCATGAAACTGCGTTCACTTGTGCCCCTGCAGCTGACTCGGTGCTCGCCTCAGGTGGTCAATCAGAGGTTCAGGCCGTGATTCAACAGTTCTCATACAGTGAAATAAGTCAAATAAGGAAATGGAAGGTAACTAAAGATGTGCATGTAAAATAATATGTTTTTTTACCCAAGATTTCAGGAGTACCGAGATACACTAATTAATAGTAAAGTGACGTAGAAAGTAATCTGGTTTAAATACATGGCTTTGGCTCGTAGAAATTCTGCTTGACAAGTTGATAGCACAGCTAAAGGTGTAACTGAAGGTATAACAACTAAAGGGCTAATAAAAATCTTCGCTGATACTATGTAATAACATTTTTTTACCTGCGATTATTAAACTAATTTCTAACTTCTAATTTAATTTCACAGAATATGCAGATTACTAGAAAGAGACAGATGGAAATCCCATGAGATACCCAGTTGAACAGACAGAAATAGTACTAGTGCAGACTAACACTACAAACTGACTACAAGTCCGTGGGTTAGGTTTTATAGGCTGAGTCAATAAACAACTGGAGTGTTTTTCCTTCTACAGAACCACCTCAAATCAATGGTTCAGGTCAACCAGAAGAGCTCTCTGTGATTGTCAACAACCCCCTTGAACTTCCTTGCATCTCTACTGGCATTCCGATCCCCAAAATCTCATGGATGAAGGATGGGCGCCCGCTTCTGCAGAATGACAATATTCGTGTCATAAGAGAAGGGCTTCAAATAACCAGTGCTCAGGTGAAACAAATGTTTCAAAGTATTCTCAAACTGCAAACTCTAGAGAAGCATACAGAACTGCCTGCTGGTAGGACCATCCTGACTGAAGTCCTGAAACCCTCTATAAAGTTCTCCTCCTGCATGTGCAGTTGGAGGATGTGCTTTTCAAGCCTCGCCTTGATTTTTTTTACTCAGAAAAACAGCAGTATTATGGGTTAAGAGTGACCTAGCATTTCAGCCTCTTCTGAGCATTATTCAAGTTCATTTTAGAGTTCTGAAACTTCTTAATTTGTTCATCCTTGTTCATCGAAAGCTGAACAATCAAGACTAGGGACTTGTGCCTTTTTTGTGTTTATTTCTGGTTTTATCTATAATCTATTATAAGATTTTATAATACATTATCTGTTATATAATTATATTTTACATATCTGTTGAAATCTAATCATATATTATAATCTGTATCTATAGCCTATTTATGTTCATTTCCTGCCTATTTGACCCTTGCTGTTACTTCCTTTTCTTTTGCTATTTTATAGTTCTTCCTCAGCATTTCTCCTCTTTCTACTACCTCAGATTTTCCTGATACCCATTTGCTCCTCGCATGCATAGGCCATAGATTGCAGAGAAGAAAACTGCTTCAGTTGGAACGGAGTGGGCCAAACCCTAAGAATCAGTTTTGTGATTCTAAGAACTTTTTTCATTTCTTCTCAGACTTTCCTTATCTATTCTCTTTACTTTTAACTGTTGCTGTCGGTGTTTGTTTTACTGCTTTTCTGAATTGTTCCCATATGCTGCAACTTTTACTGAAGTCGTCCATGTGTTTCCAGGTCGAGGATGCAGGAAGATACACGTGTTTGGCATTTAGCCTGGCAGGGGATGATGATAAGGAATATTTAGTAAGAGTGCATGGTAAGTTTGAGGTATATTTCTTTCCTAAATTAAGCTGTAAACTACAAAGGTGTGTATCACATTTAACAGCTTACTTATTATTAAAGATGTATGTGTTCTGAGAAAATGATATTATACTATATGATAATTAACATTTCTGAATATGGTTAACTCCTTTGACATGAAACAAAAGGGGAAAGTTTCACCTGATGCAGTTCACACCTTCTGTTGTGAATAGGTTATAGATATTTGTGTTATGCATCTTTGTTCAGCTGAACTGAATTTATTGTACTTACAAAAAAGTATAAAGTATACTGATACCTAAGATCGTAGTTTTTTAGTAGAAAAGTATATATATATATTTAGAATACATTGAATGTAACATCAGTAAAGGCAGTATAAACAGAACTTCTGCAGTTCTAAAGTATGCTTCAGGTTTCTTCTTGAGGGTTGTAACTGCCATGTTTCATGATGAAGAGTTTATGGAACTTCTGTTGTCTCTGATCTGTCTGGCTTTGATTCTAGTGCCCTTGCTGAGAATTGATTTTAATTTAAAGTATGGTTTTAATAGTAGTTCATAACTGTGGTGTTTATTTTTCTTAATTTTTGTAACAGTTCCTCCTAATATTGCTGGTACCAGTGGTGTGCAGGACCTCACTGTGTTGCAGAACAGACAGGTTATACTGGAATGCAAGTCAGATGCTATACCACCTCCAACAATCTCATGGCTTAAAAATGGAGAACTTTTAGAGGTATTAGCAGTTACATTATTTATGTTAGTCTGTTGCTCCTTTCATTTTTTACATACAGTGCTTGATGTTTCTTACTCTACTCACTTGCCCCTCCAGTGCAGTCAAGTTACAGTGCCTCAAATTCAAGCTGAGTTGCCCCAGTACAAATACAGTTAGTCCTAAATGAGTACCTGAAGCTAGCAAGTATGTGAAGTGGCCGTCCCACTGTTACTTGTTCTTTTTTCCTTTAGGGGGATCCCTTGCTCCTCCTGGATCCTCTGAACAATCCTAGAAGCCTTCGGTATACTTCCTGAATGGCTTCCCAGGAAAGGTAGCTGAGAAAAGACTACATTATATGTTTTCTTTGGGTATATTATGCATCCTCATATTCTAGTCACATTTAGGAAGGAATTACAATTCTTTATGTTGGGGAAAAATAAAATGAAAACAAAAAAAAACCACCAAGATGTGTTACTAACCAGCACAGTTTTGTATCGAATGCATCTCTTCCACTCATAGTTCCAAGTAGTATCATATAAGGCATAGAGTCCTTGGTGGCTGAAAGAAAACTAGCAAGATTAGGACAGTTTTAGCAGAATGGTGGTGTTTGATTGGTTTTTGGTTGTTGTTGTTGTTTATCATCTTTCCTTAGGATCACTCAGAAACCAGTTTGTTTCCAAAAAATCAATTTAAATTCAGTTATTAATTCAACTTAATAATTCTTCCTCTATTGATCTTAATTTATGAATAAAGAGAAAAAAAATTCTTCTCAGTCCATGAAACATAACTCGTAAGTCTCCCACAGTTGTAGTCCATCAGTAGTCTTCATTCAAAGGCCTGCTTCTGTGCAGTACCTGTGGAAGCCCATTCCTCAGGCTCTTCCACTGTTACAAACTTAGAAGAATGAAATATTTGTGGAAGAAGCAAGAATAAGGTGAGCGATTATATCTTACTAAGTGCTGCTGGGGAATAATATTACCTTGCATATTGTATAAAAACTAGACAGAAAGAAGTGTAAGAGAAGTGCTCTTCCCTTGATTGCTGGGTACAGAATTATTTTTATGAATGCAAGTTGGAACAAGGTCTGGAAGTTGAACATGAATACTTCTACCTCAGTCTTGAGAAGCTAGTGTTTTAAGCAGTACTTGATTTTTTATTTTTTTTTAAATTTTACATCTTCACTAAAATAAACAATGAAAAGAAGCCACTTTTAGAAATACTTACCAGAAATAAAGCAGTGGAGCAACCCTATTATAGACCTAGATACTCAGCTGAACACCTGGGGTTTAACTTATGTAATACTATCTCTTTTGCTTCAGAGATTTGTGTCTGTTTGTGAGGACTGAGGCATCGTGGTTATGCAGTTTGACTAACTTCCCACCTGTTGTTTTATAACAGTGTAAGGACATTCTGTTTGTACAGTGAGCTCTCTGACACTAATCTTGAAAGTAATGCTGTTATAAAAATTGTCCAGATGTAGGCCTCCTAATTTATCAGTTGTACTTTATGTAGCAGATGTAGTTTTATTTTGTTCACTACCATCCATTCCATCCATCAGCTGAGCTTTTATAAATATGTACTCCAGATATCAGGAAACCATTAGTGTCCTCCTGAATGCCTGATTGTTTTCTCAACCTCGAAGAAGTATAATAACCTACTATTAGTAAGCACCTGGGAAAGAATTCTCCTTGGATATGAAAAGAGAGGTCCTCTATGGATTCTTATATGGCATGTGATTCCCCTTACCTTGTAAACAGCGAGGTTTCACAGTGACAAAATGTGACTGGAGAAAGTCAAGGTTCCAGACTGTTGCTTCAGTTTAAGTTATTGCTGATTTTTGAAATAGCCTTGTAATGAAGGGTTCCTTTCCTCCTTTTTTTTTTTTTT
>PPHD01002899.1:0-22753 GCA_002909625.1 Bambusicola thoracicus
ACGAGGTGTTATTTTCAGAACAGCCCTCATGCCTCATGGGGAGGCCCTTCTCAACAACACCAAAGAGTCTGCAGGCAAAACCATCTGAAAGGTGTAATCAGCTAAAAACAAATTCAGAATGCAGTGAAGTTATCAGTAACAACATAGCAGCAACTAATATCCATATTCCTGCACAAATGCCCCAAACTACTTGGCTCTGGATCCCCTTAGTATTTGCTGGAGCGTTTGTTTTTTTTTTGTGGTAACAGTCTAGGCACTGAACTAAGAGATTAAAATGAGAAGCAAGTTTTGAATTTCAAAACTTATGATGATGTTTGAGGACAGCTTAATTTCACGCATCTTGTGTGAGAGTAAGGGACTGCTGGGAAAAGCATTACAGTCTAAGGCGTTAGACCTTTGCTTGGTTCTGAGAAACAAAAATACAATCTGGCAAACTGTTACTTCACAGCAGTATGATGGCAGAAAGAAGCATTAATTGTCTTTGACATTTACTGCTGCACCATCGCTACTTACTGAGCATGAAATCCTAAGCCATGTCTTTGTTGCATTTTAATAGTTATCAGAAAACTGACATGCAGAGATTGTGTGGTAGCCCTAAAAAAGTTTTACCACCTGCACAAGAAAGTAACATCTCATTTGCACAGCTTTCAAAATCTACCTTCATTTCCAGGGCAAAGACGTGGCAAGAGTTGTGGTGGGTTTTTTTGTTTGTTTGTTTTGTAACACATGTTTATTTCAGTCATTTATCATTTAATTGTTCAACTATTGGCATCAAGAACTGTTCAAATTCCAGCAAATTTTTATTCTGTACTATAAATAAATGCATCCCTTACAGTGCTCTCTGCTTTCTTGTGTACTTTAAGTCTTCTAAATATGATTTTAGTGATGTAATCAGCTGCTTGAAAAAACATAACCTAATTGAAGTAGTATTCTAAAGAGCATTATCTCTATGATTATAACTTCCCTAATGCATAGCTGTAAACAGAAAGAATGATGGCAAGTGTCCTAGATAAATGTGTCCTCATAGCTGTCACTCCTTAGTCTTGACCTTCTGACACTGTTCCAGCTGTGCAATGATGGTCCCAGAATTAAGGGAGGGACAATCTCAGGCTCATTCTATTCCTGGCAAACTCCTAGTATTTCTCTGAAAAAACACATAATCTCAAGTGTAGTGGGCTACAATAAATTTCCAACACATAATCAAAAGAAATATTGAACCTACAGCTTCTTACCTGCTATTAAAATAAATTAAAAAAAATCAAATAGTCCTAAATTAAATGTCATGCTTTTCTTACAGCTAGTTGGATGTTTCTTTTGTGTGTGTGTGTGTGTGTGTTTATTTTGAGCTGTATAATTCAGAAAGCACCAGTTTCATCAACCTCATTTCTAAGGAATCCTATTTCCAGTGCTTGGTTTTTTTTGTTGTTTTTTTTTTTTGGTAAACAGCAGAAAAGAAGATAAATGACATTAAGTAATTCTGACTTCTGAGTTAACGTATTTCGAATTGTAATCTATATTCTGTGTAATTCAGTGCACAATGGTAATTCACCCAAGAAACGTTTGTCTGCAAAAACAAATTATAATTAAAAGAAATCTGAAGTAATGAGAGAAAACGCAAAACAGGACAAGAAATTACGACCACTGCAAAATCCCAGTGCAACTAGAGAACAATATTTATCTTCTAAAATACATGCTGCATTATACATAGAGTATTCATACAGATAGATAGATAGATTTTGCCTAAGAAATCTGTTTTACGATACTAGGTGATACCTGAATACAACATAATCTTGCAGTCAGGAGACTTAATACAAGGTCATATATATTTGCTTACATAACTAGAGACTGAATGTAAGTGTCCTCTACGTTCAAATTTTAAAGGAAAAAAACCCCACAAAAATAAACAAAAACAAACAAAAAACCCAACTAACAACAAACAAACTTCATTGCTAAGTAGCAGAAAATTTTACTGAAACTTTTAAAACCAAATAAAACAAATGTGTTTAAACAACTGTACTAAAACGCAGCCAAGCCTCTTCCACTTTTTCCTGATTCTGCTTACACACTCAAATAAGAATGAATGATCTTTTATGATGGAGAAATTAGGAAACTTTTCATAATCTTCATTAAGATCTCTTAAAAAATAGAAAAAAGACTTTCTGCAAGAAAAGTCTACCTTTGAAAATTCTGCCCCAAAAAGTTATTTTTTCCTTTCATTATTACTTTGTTACGGAAATCACTGCTAGAATATTGCTTTGTACAATACCAGGCACAGAAGATGGAGGAGAGCATTTTCATACAATACTGCTACTCAAACCACTTGAACTGTCCATAAAAACAAAAAATTTCCCCCCAAGCCCAACAAACAATAAATACAAAAGCCAATACCCCTTCACATCCTTAGAGAACTTGTGCCTGGATTAATGGTAACTGCCTACCTAGAACCTTCTTGGTTCTCCTCCTATCCAAATTTGATTAGACATTGTAACGTGTCCAAGAAAAATTACAATTGGGCCTCATTTTTTATTCCATAATTTATGATTATAAAAAAGTGCAACTGTGCAACCAAACACGGACATTGTAGACTCAATCACTGATGTCGTGCAGTTAATTAACTATTACTTTTGTTTTCTAAACATACCAAACCTCTTCGAGAACTCTTTAACAAAGCCTCATGTAAGTAGTTACTCATGTCAATAAAGACACTGCTGATTTAATTTAATTTTTAACTGCAAATAATAAGTTTCTCCTTTGAGAGTGTGACCTGTGTGGACAACTGGGTAGCTTCAAAATCTAGGAATATAAGCCAGAGGATGAAAAAAGGGCTGAATTTCATTAGACATCTGTCGCCAATTCACTGAGTCCAGAAATTCATGCAATTATAAATATTGAAGGTGTATTTTTTTATTGATATCTGGATATGCAGTAAGTTCTTTTTCAACCCTCCTTTTTTCAATTGTAATGGAAATTAGTGATAATATGGCCTTTGAGGACTGTCACGTGTTATGAGGTACAATTACTTTAATCAATGCATTTGCTGACAGTTTTTCAAAAAGTTCTTCTATTTTCACACCAAGCCAAGGCCAAAACCAATCTGGTCCCCTTTCCTCCCAAGTACAGAATTGATCACACCTTAGCCAGGTTTACAAGACCAAACTGATTTTTCAATTCCCTTTTCTCTCCAGAAGACACAGGATAATTCTACATAACAGTATTCTTTGAGAAGTAGATGACCATGATAAGTTTTCACAAAACTTCTTCATACTCCATTTCCACCTCTGCAAGAAGATTTTGGCTTATAGAAACTATCAATGAATGCAGCATCTGGGAGTGTTTGTTCCTTATTCAAGGAGGGGAGATACAGGAAATTTCTTTCAGCTTTTATGAGACACACACACATATATATACATGCCTCCTTTAAGTCAATGGAAAAAAAAAAGACTTTAAGGTTGTGTCACAAGGAAAGCAAAGTAAATCAGACTCTACAAAGAAAGATGGGGTGAAAGTTTATTTATTTCCCCTATAAATTCAAACTTCTCTAACAACATCTTTTTTTCCTGTGGCTTTATGTACCAACCTTGATCCTGGCAGATCCTAATATATAAATGCTTAATGAATATCTTCTGGATCTAAAAAAGAAATACTCTGAAAAGATGACCTACAAGAATACTTAATGGATCCTAGATAAAATATCAATTATTTGTTGTGTTTGCTGTTTTAAGCCCCTAACATCACTGGTGAGTCCCACTTAAACATTCCAGGCTCCTCAGGAACTTGATCTTAAATACATGGACATTTTTAATATTGGATTCATAAATCTGTTCCAGTACCTCTAAGTTCTGTACATAGTGTTACACCTATAGAACATGTACCGAGCAATGCATTCAAGGGCACTCTGTCCCAAGAAACGTAAACCTGAAAGGGCTAAGCAGGTTCTGTATAGAATACTACAGTTCAAACAGAGACTTCCTCCTATACCAAAGCAGAGATAAAGTGATAATGTGCGTATTTTTAGAGAAAAAGAAGCCAAGTTCTTCTACATCAGCAAAATGCATCAATTTTTTAATAGCTACCTTATTTCCACTGTCAGACACATAGGTAATGAAGTTCACAATAAAGATCCACCCAGTGAACTCTACAGTAAATAAAATGAGATTTTTTTTCTCCTTCCAGAGCAACTAAAGCATCCATACAATTGGAAACACACACGGTGTATTACCTTGGAACAGAGACAAATAGTCTGTTCCCTATCCTATAGATAGGCATTGAGGGTGAGGATTCATTATCATTTCTAGCAGTGTATATTTGACAAGATCATAATAGTTATCGTTAACATTTTGTAAATTAAAACTTCATTTGACCTAAGTATTTCAGCTAAGAAGCATAATTGTTTTGTAGACTATATGAAAGTCTGACTCATTAAGATTAAACATTCTCAGCAAACAACAAAGTAATGAGAGCTCTTGCTCTCCTTTTAGAGAAGCAGACTTCAGATAGAGAAATTTTCACGAATCTCTACAACACCACAAAGGAACTCTTGGAGAACTTACCCTCTGTTTTAAAAGTCACTACCTGACCATAGCAGCCTTTGGTAAAATCATAAATCTGCGTTAAATCAACGAAACAATTGAGAGCAAACCTCCCTGTGCACTGACTCTTTTAATCAAAGTACCTGAAGTGTATCAAAATCATAACATTTTCAATTTGAAATGAGTTTAGAACAAATATACACATTTTGCCTGTGGAAGATATCATACCTTGGATATAAAAAATTAGTAGCAGATATCATTACTTAAACTTAGAGAGAATAGTCCAACAGAACAGGAAGCACTGTCACAGGCTAATTTTTAGGCTTAACCATGTGGTCTACATAAATCATGAATGAGTTAACTTGTGAGAGTAAACAGAACAGAAAAATATGCTATAACATTGTCCAGAAACATTCTCCATTGAATATACATAAGCAGAAGAAACTTCATTTTCTGAAGGAAAGTCACAACAACACAACTTCTAGTCTTCAAAGAAAGGAGACTCTGCTTCCTCTCTAGAGTCTCTTGACAGAAGATTTTAGAAAAGAAAAAGATGAGATCACGTTCCAAAACCACAAGATGTAAAGCCTTGCAAACAAATAAGGATTGCAATTGATCATCTGGGTGAGAAAGTACAACAGAGGACAAGGGAAAAAAAAAAACAACACAGAAAAAAAGCTATTACTTTCATTTCTATGTGACACTTCTAAGAGGGAAAAGAAAATCTGCTCCAATTAAGAAAATATCAACACCTCAAGCGAGGATAACTTTGATCTTATTATTTGCCAGATAAATTTCATCTCTTTAAAGCTTCAACCAAGTAGAACCAAGTTATTAAGGAGTAAGAAAACTTAAATAAGAGCCTTTTAGAGAGACCAAGGGCAAATTGACAGGTATAACATTTTGACTGATTGTCTACATCACAGGAATTAAAATAATAATATATCTTTATTGGTAAAACAGTAGTCATGCATATTCAGTTGAGTGTTGAGTGGCATTTTCATCAAAGAAGCAAAATTTCTTATCAGTTTCAACCTTTTCAATTTTACTTCACCTTTTAGATTTGCAGTGTCTAAAAAAAATAATCATCATCACTTTAAACAATATTAAAAAGTATTAAAAAAGTATTTTATTAAATTGTCACAGAATTCTGAAAGTGTATTTAATATTCATTTACAACATTAGACCGACAGGCACAGAAACTCAGATCACATGTTTATTATTCAAATAAATTACTAGCAAGTCTGAAGCAGTATAAGCTTTTGCAGATAGTCTGTATATCTGCAATCTTTCATTGTCATACCACTTAGTATTGAGCACTCCTAAAAAAAGGAGGCACAGACCTCTCCTAAAAGTGCTAGGGCAGGTGCCACTCAAAGCAGGCTGCAAAGGTCCCCAGCCATATAACTAGGAAGACTTTCCAACAACAGCTGAGTGACAGTCATTTCCCATTGCTGTTGGTGACTGAGCAATGTGCAGTAATGCTCAGAACTCTCCAAGAGGACAACTTACTCCAGTGTTATGCCCTAAACAAGTGCAAACTTTTCCATCTTACAGGAGTTCAACAATCTTTAGATAAACAACAAGAATAGACTGAAAAACTCAAGAGGTGAAAAGACTTGCCTACAGCAAGGTAAAAACAAAAGGGTGTTTTAACCTTCTATGCACTAGATATAAGTAGTTAATTTATGTGGTAAGCCTAGTTTTGCCAGCTGATCAGGTCAGTTTTAATGAAGCAAATTGGTGACAGTTCATAGACTTCAGTATCAGCTCTCTATCCTCCACACCATCCAAACAGAAAGGGCTTAACAGTAAAAGAAACAGTTACTCCTAATAGTAAGTGCCAGCAGAAAAGATGAACATGAATAAAAGATGTATAGGCTCTCCAAGATCTAATTGCACCTGTAGATACAGGTGTTAACAGGTGTTAACAGAAGTTTAATTTCAAGATCAGGAGCTTCAATTGTGTTCAATTCTGAGCTGATAGATCAAGATGTGGCTATGTGTGCTTGAATTCTAGTACCCCAACTCCATCATATTTCCATGAAACACCTTTAATGTGTACAATCTAGAGTCAATGTAAAATTAATGAACAAAGGAGTCTCTTGCTTATTGAAATTATATAGTTTGGGGAGCAGCTTGTCTCAAGGTGGGGCAGGACATTGTCTGCAGCTGGTCCTTCATGTCTCCGGCCTCTATACTGGTATTAGGTATTTGTATTTATTCGTATTTACTATTCTGAGTTGTGCACTGATATTTTCCCAGGCACAAATAATCAGCAACATGGACCACATGGACCACTGCTAGGTCTACAATATTACGATGCCTATTATACTATAATATATATATATATTACTTTTAAATGCTTGTTTTCAGTTTATTTGGAAAATCTCAGTAAGGCAATGGGACTAAACAAAACAGGATGACATTAATCATTCTCTGGTGAAGCTTAGAGTTTAGATTATTAAAAATATTTTCTACAGACAACAGAAGCAAAAAACGCATGACTTCTCACTCTGTGAAATCATCAGTTGTGACATCTATATTATTAAATCCCTCTTGTAGACAAACTAACGCTTATGGACTTAGTCATTCTATAAGCTAATCAGCACCTAAAATATTTTTCATCTGACTTTGAATGATATTTTAACAACTTAATATCAGCTCACATTGAAAGCTTGATTAACAGACCGGTGACAACAGCAATGAATTCTAGTGTGTGTGTGGGACCATTACTATGCTGTTAAAAAACAAAAGGAAAATATTGCCTCCCACAACTCTTGCTTTTGAAGTTGAGGAAGAGCTCGTGCAAAGAAGTTTTATATGGAATCCAGTTGCACCAATCTTCTCACACCTATAATCTGCACGTGCATCAAGTGAATTAAAACTTCTCACTTCCCCAGACTATGGCCTAAATTCATATTCATTACAGATGTATGTATTCTGAGCCTTAAATAAGCAAAAAGGCTTGCTATATAGTCTATCTCATAACATAAATACTGCTTCCAAAGGAGTGTTTCATTTGAATGTTAGCTTTTAACTGTCTCATTAACCATGAGAGAATAATGTGTATATGCCAGGATATTTCTCTGCATTTTGAAGAAGGTGTTTCACTTGTCATAGAATTTATACTGGTGCTGTTCTGCAGACCATAGAACACTACTTCAGTACTTTTTGTGAGAACAAAAATAACTGATTATGAGGAGAGTCACAAACTGAAGAGCATCAGCATGTCCCTTCCTCAGATGTTGAAGGCAAACAGCTCTTCATGATAGCAGTATAAACAAAACTCAGTGCAGAAGACTCCTTAGGTCTCTAATTTCAGTATTTATCGTAACACTGCCATATTAACAGGATAAACAGTACCAAGATACTTACATGGAAACTTTAAATTGAGTTATATTGCAACAGTAAGTAAGAAAGCTTACATCTTACTTTATAGCAGATGGAAACAACAAATAGAACCATTGTGCAAGGTGTCCGTGAACACAACTTACAACTCACTAATTAAGGGTGTCCCAACATAAAGGTGTATTTTAAGGCTACCTATATCTGTCAGACTGCAATTTATATGCTTTTCCTTATGCAGATACTGTCAATTAAAAGATAATCTTATTTTTTCATTTCTATTCCCTCTACGTATGTGCTATGCCTCTAGTCATTACCACGCTCATTAAAACACAGCAGCATTCTGTCCCATGTCAGCATTTAAATGAAGTATGAGGAGATATAACAATACAATTAACAGAAGTATTCCCAATGAACAGGGCCTTGGAAAACAAAGAGAAGCCTTGATGGGAATGGTTCCGCACTTGAGGCCTATGTACAGAAATCACTAGAGCTTTTCATCTTTTTTTTTTTAAAAAAAAAAAAGAGAACTGACAACCCTAATAGAAGGAGAAAAAGAGGAAAACTACAAATTTAAAGCTTCATTTTTATTCAAGACATAGCACAAGGACATCCAGAAAGGCAGCCTAACAAAAACAAGACACAGTCAGAAATGAAGCCTAAGTTAGTAGAAAAATTTATTCTTTTTGAGGTTTTCGCATAGCACCTACCAAAAGAACCTCTCTTCTGACTCATGTTTTTTCAAATTTCACAGATAAAAATAGCATGTTCATCTGAACAAGAGTGTCCCAAAAAACAAAACAAACAATAAGGTTATATCCTATATTAAAATTTGTGTACTTTCTGCTCATGCACTAAATACCTTTGTGTATTTCTTTATCCTGGACAAGATGAAAGGTCAGTCTTCATATGCATAAGAAGCTAATCTCAATTGTAATTACACTACAGAATAAAACCCTTCACTTGAAGGTTAACTAGATTCAGAATAACCCAGTTCTCAGAGTGTTACATTTATTTCAATTAAGTCAATCAACTTAACAAGGATTTAATTAAAAACAAGTTAGCAAGTAAGAATAAGTATTTGAAATTTAATTAATGAATACTTTAAATAAGCAAGATATAGCTAAATCAAATATATAATTGTAACTGTGCTAGCCTATTATTTCTTTTGAGACATCTACTACTAGTCAACAATAAAAAAACGCTCCACATGGGGAATACTACCATGCAGCTTATCCTAGCTTTCTACAGAGACAAATGAACACAGTGCCCAGAAGCTATAATACTGAGATTTCAGAGAATTAGGTAAAGAGATGAGTACTTATTTCCATTTATTTTAACTGGAGGGAGAATTCAAGGTTTGTCCACACTTTCTTTGCTCTATTTCACTCATTGATATTAGTATAAAACAGCCATTCAAGGCCATTAAACAAAACAAAGAGTCTTTTCACTGAACTGCCATGCTTTGTTAATTGTGAGGTTTCTTTTCCCCATGAGCACTCCGCAATCTGGTGAGCAGGAAGCACAATGCTAAAGGAAAAAAAGCAAACAACTGTTAATATGAAGAGGTACATCAGACTTTCCCAATATGTGTCTTTCCACAGTCTTTTGTAAAATTATGCATCTCATCACCAGCTTTGGAGTCTAACAGCAATGCTTAGATCTCTGCCCTTCACAGTGCCATTCAGCATTTCTCTTGCATCTCACTCCTATGTAATATCATTATATTCTTTCTCTTTCTTGTCTCTGACATTCCAGCAGGAAAACAATACAAAACAAAACAAAAAAGCAACCTACACAAAACAACTGTCTACTTCTTACAAAACAACCAACACCACCCACAAGCAATATTCCTTTTCTTCTTATGACACCATTAAAAAAACTTTATTCTCTTGTTACCAAAGACTGATTTAATTATGATACCACAGATCTAAACATATTTCAAGTAAACACACTTTAATGTTAAGGACTAATACACACCAGAATGAAAATTTCTGTCTACTACCGTTCTTTACAAATGATTGAGCACATTTGTTTTCGTGTATCTGACACATTGAGAACAGGAGCACAAAGATTAAGATAAGAATGATCAAAAGTGTCAACTCCTTTTGGGCAACCAAGTTGGAGAAGCCCATGCCTGGTATTTCAGATTATTTCACATTATATTACACTTTTCACCTCCAAAGTTCCTGCTGAATTGGCCTCTGCTACAGCTAAATGCTCCAAAATGAAATTAATCTATCCTATGTTTTTAGTGTTAAATCTTCAAAAAATAAGTAACATGGAGTATAAAGTTATGTTTGAGAACTTTTAGCTTTGTTGTTTGCCCAGTATTATTAAAGAATTCTGGTGCAGAAACTCAATTAGCCATATCATGACAACAGTCGTCTTGCACTCCTCTACTTTATGCAGTCAGTTGACCTCTCTGTGTACAATTCTCAGCTTTTGCACCCTGTCCCTGTCTATAGCCCTGCTCAAGTCGTTGTGCTACTTCATGAACTTTATTCAGGTTTAGTAAAATTACTTAATCCTTTCCTGCAGTAAATAATGGATGGGAAGAGAAGCATTCTTTGAGAGATGTAAAATTTTCAGATGAGTCACTTCAAATAATCTGAAGAATGAGCAAGAACAGGGCATTTTTTATGATACTGATATTCCAGCATCCAGCTGACAAGCTGCAGAAAGGAAGATCTCTCTTCAACTAAGACTACTGATCTGTTTCTTATACCTTTTCATTCAGATCACTTTGGGACCCTGCTGTAATAAACTGGCAATCACAATTCATATTAAAATCTTACTGTTTCAGCTCTACTGCTTATCCTCTGCTGGTAGTATTTAGAAAAAACAAAACAAAACAAAAAACCACCAATAAAACACTAAGTTAATTTGCAACGAATGACATCTATGCATTATTCTGTGATTCTGTGTGATTTAAAATGCCAGGTTATGTATGGTGATCTAGACTGAAATCTAAAGTTCTGAAAATTTTGGTATCTGTTTATACCTGAAACATGACAACATGCTGTTAACGTTTCAAGAATTTAAGAAAAAAATGCTTCTAGAATAGTTAATTAATTAATTAGTGCATGAAACAAAACAAACAAACAAAAAATACAAATGGAGAACCCAATACTATTGTGGTAAATGCGGAGACAGGACCAGGAAAGCCAAGGTGCAAGTGGAACTGAACTTGATGAGGGATGCGAAAAATAACAAGAAAGGTTTCTTTAGTTACATCGGTCATAAGAGACAGGCAAGGCAGAATGTACTCCCTCTAATATATGAGAAGGGAGAACTTGCCTCCTCAGACATAGAGAAGGCTGAGGTACTCAATGAGTTCTTTGCCTCAGGCCTCACTGCCAGTCAGGCTTCCCATGCCTCTCATGTCCCTGAACCCTCTAGGTGTGCATTAGGGAGCAATATCCCTCCCATTGTAGGAGTGGAACAGGTCTGAGACCGCCTCATGAGGCTGAATATCTACAGGTCTATGGAGAGTGACAACACACATCCCAGGGTCTTGAAGAAACTGGCTGATGTAGTTGCCATGACACTCTCTTTCATATTTGAAAAGTTGTGGCTGTCACACAAACTCCCCCATGACTGGAACAAGCAAAACCATCACTTCCATTTTTAAGAAAGGAAGACCCAGGGAACAGCGGGTTGGTGAGCCTCATATCAGTGCTTGGGAAGATCACGGAGCAGATTCTCCTGGAAGATATTCTAAGGCACATGCAACATGAGAAGGAGATGTGAGACAGCCAGTATTTTTTCACCAAGGACAGACTGTGTCTGACCAGTCTGGTGGCCTACGATGGAGTGAGCGCTTTAGTGGACAATGGAAGGGTAACTGATGTCATCTAACCTGGACTCCTGCAAGGCCTTTTGCATGGTCCCAAACCACATCCTTATCTCTAAATTGGAAAGATGTTGATTTGAAGGCTGGACTATTCAGTGGACAAAGAATTGGTTGTTTGGCTGCTGCCAGATGGGTGTGGTCAATAGCCCTATGTGCAGGTGGAAGCTGGTCACAAGTGCCATCCTCCTGGGATCTGTCTCTGAATGAATGCTCTTCAACATCTTTATCAGAGACATGGACAGGGGGATCAACTGCACCCTCAGCAAGTTTGCTGATTACACCAGGCTGAGTGGTGCAGTTGACACAACAGAAGGAGGGGATGCCATCCAAAGGAACCTGGACAGGTTCGAAAATCAGGCCCACATGAACCTAATGAGGTTCAACAAGGCAAAGGGCAAGGCGCTGCACTTGGGTAGAGGCAATCCCAGATATGTGTACAGACTGGGAGAGGAACTCCTTGAGAGCAGCCCTACAGAGAAGGACTTAGGGGTTCTCCTGAACAGAAAACAGGACACGAGCCAGCAGTGGATGCTTGCCGCTTAGAAACTATCCTGTACTGCATCAAAAGAGGGGTAGCCAGCAGGGAGAGGGAAGAGACTGTCCCTTTCCACTCTGACCTTGTGAGGCCCCATGTGAAGTACTGTGTCCAGGCCTGAGGCCCCTCGCACAAGAAAGAAGTGGAGCTGTTGGAGTGAGTCCAGAGGAGGGCCAGAAAGATGCTCAGAGGGCTGGAGCACCTCTCCTATGAAGAAAGGTTGAAGGAGTTGGGCTTGTTCTGTTTGGACAAGGCTCTAGGGAGACCTCATTGGGGCCTTCCAGTACTTGAGGAGAGCTTATAAACAGGAGACAAAACAGACTTTTAACATGGTCTGATAGTGACAGGACAAGAGGGAATGCTTTTAAACTAAAAGAGGAGTGATTAAGATTAGACATTAGGAAGAAATTATTTACTGAGAGGGTGGTGGAGAACTAGAACAGGATAACCAGTGAAGCTGTGGATGACCCATCCCTGTAGGCATTCAAAGTCAGGTTAGACGGGGCTCTGGGCAGACTGATCCAGTGGTTGGCAACTATACTTATGGCAAGAAGGGGTTGAACTAGATGATCTTATGGTTCCTTTCAACCTAAACCATTCTATGGTTCTATGTATTATGCAGAAGGCACTCTGCTATTTCTGGGAAGAAAAACAGAGCACTGAACACCTTCTGTTCCAACTCCAAACTTAATCATCTGGACATAGCTGGTATTGTTTTTGATTTCTTCCTTGCCTTGTAGCAGAAAAAAACAAAACATATTGCCTTGAATCAGACAGACACAGAGCAATCAAAAATGTTTGGATGTAGCATGGAATGTGATTATTTTTCCTTTTACCTCTGATTCAATTCACTGCTGCCCTAGCTTCTTTTTCTTTAGGAAAAAATAACTTTAACCAGCCTCTTTTAACGAAGACAGTGAAGAGTTGTCTAACCAATACAATATAGAGTAGTTCTGATAAAACAATTTGCATAGTGAAATATGCAGTGTTTTTAATTGGGTTATATCTATCAGGCACCAAATCTCCACAGGAAAATTGTTTGAGATTTCAGCTGGCTTTTTTTCTATCTTCTATCAGTCTCCATGATTACATCACAATTTCTATTTTGAAGCAAGTTGATGAAAAAATGTTGAATGAGAACAAGCTAAATGGAGTGAATGTTTGATGGACTGAAGCCATATTTAGTTTTAGTGTTCATTTTACTTCCAGCTGTCAAATATAGTTAATAGATGCAGTAAAACAAAGCTCTGCCTCTCATACAGAGATAATTAAAGATATCCCTAGTAGTATGTCCGTATCAAGCACAGAAATCCCCAACACTCATGAAAACTCTCTGAAGTACAACATATTTTTATCTGACCTCACGTTCTGCTCACTCTGCCTAAGAAGATTGGTGAAGTCTGCATTAAACACTTCCTCGTCTTTCTCTGAAACTTGCAGCTCAGCCTTTTTACAAGAGAACATAAATACCATGTAAAGCTTTTTCAGTAAAATGCTATCAAGTAGTAAGGATGCTTTTAAGACAAGGCAAAAATATTTCCTTGTAAGAAGCCTCTTAGAAAGCAGGAGGAGATTTTTAAGCAAAAAGGATGCCAAAATAAAACACAAAAAGGACATTAAGAAATATCGAGGATTCATATTTAGACCATCTTTGAAAACAGGTTTTTCAAATCTGATG
Source organism: Bambusicola thoracicus (assembly GCA_002909625.1). NCBI lineage: Eukaryota > Metazoa > Chordata > Aves > Galliformes > Phasianidae > Bambusicola > Bambusicola thoracicus. Next base: position 13,947 of record PPHD01002899.1, read on the forward strand.
TTTATAATCTCCAGTGAGGAAGACTGCCTTTTAGCAATATTTTACATAAAGAAATACACTGAATTGACTCAATACTTCAATCCTTTTAAAATTAAATTCTAAATAAATTCATTTTTCCTTTCTCCATAGATAGATTTCCAAACATCCAACAAATCTTGTGATCCAAAAGAATTTCTTCAACCACTGATTAAAGTGCAGTGTTCATAGCCTAGATGCAACAGTGTATCTGAGACCTGAGTGATGCTTGTTGAGTAGACCAATTACCTCTCAACTGTAACTGTACTGCATTGTGAGATTTCAGTTCATCTTCAGATGCAAACAAATAGACTCTGCTATACTGGCTGTACAGCTTTTCATTCCCCATGATGCATTTGTGAAATCTCACATTTCCTAAGAGGAGCACTTCACACTCACCCTACAAATGCAAAAGATTTAATCCTGTTTCCATTTCAATAAACACATCCATTTCTTCACCAAGAACTATCCTGTCCCTGCTAGATGCTACGCAGAGATACTGTAGTATCTGGGAGAGGAGCTGAAGAGGAATTGATCTGCTAGTTTCCCACTTACTGCAATAGAGTGTAACGGTTTCTGTTCTTGATGGGCTGAAGAAATATTTCTTTTACTATGTCAAAGTTAACATACCTAACTGAACAAAAGCAGTACTGTTTCCGTATCTACCTTTAGCTAATGAAGATGACTGAACAGGAAAGAGGATAGATAATATGGCACTTTAAGAGATAGAGCAAGAGCTGCACAATGATAGCACCCCGTCTTCTAAGCAAAATTTCTTTCAATCATTCCCCCAGTAGCAAGAACATTCACAAACCCCACTGCACAGGGCTGTATAGGCACCACATGTTTGGGCACCAAGCATCAGTAAACATGGAGGTAATGGAAGACTTTGCTAGCAGTTTCAGTTGAAAATGTGAATTAAAAAACAAACAAACAAACAAACAAACAAACTACACACAGCTAAGTCATTAAAAATAAAGCTGCCACTCAACAGGAAATAAAAACGTATTCATCAGACATTTCCTCCCTACTTCTCATTTTCACTTCAACTCAAAATGAGAAGGATACCAGTGACAAGCACACCATAACCATCCATTAACTCTTGACTCTCAGATCATTTACAGTATATTAACTAGAACTGCTCTGGCACTTCTATACACCGGAGTCAACCTAAATTGCTAATACACACTGAACAGCTCTCCTAAACATAGGAATAATTTACATTTTAAAAACAAATCAAAACCACAAACAGGTGGAAACACTCCATCATGCCATATGAGATCGTTGTTCCTCCAGCTGTTGGTCAGGATGAGAGTACACCAACTAAAATACCAGCTTGGGAGTGCAAGGAAGCAAAAACCATGCTAAATTATCTGAGTCCAAAAAGAAAGATGCTGCATGCTTCACACACATACACACACACGCACACAGAATTAAAAAAAACAAAACAAAAAAAAAACAAACAACAACAAAAAAACCAATATTCTTAGAAAAGACTTTTACAGGCTAAAGTATGGCATGCATAAATAACCCGCAGTTAGTACAAAATACACTCAGAGCCAAACTAGGGAAACATGGTCCAATGCAAAACATAGTAAAATAAGCTTATAGGTCTTGATAACAACATCAAAATACTGACAAATGCGAGGATTACTTGGATGAAGTTTACAAGAGCTGATGTTCAGTAGGATATTATTTAATATTTTTATTAGTGAGTTAGATGATGGAACAAAGAGCCTGTTTTATTTAATTCAGAGCTCATGCTAAGCTGGGAGGGATTACAAGCATTTTGGAGACAATGATTAAAATTCAAAAGGTACTCAAGAAAACAAAGAAAATGTCCAAAAGCCAGAGCTCTCTTAGGAATGAGTACAACGCTCTGTAATAATACATGACTACTTATGATGTATTTACACAAATTCAGGGGAGAAACTCAACAAAGGTACAACTGTTGGAGATTTCACAAAGCAATTTATCTTAATTTGAATATATATCTTTATCTTAAAATGAATATATATAAATCGCCATGATATTAAGTAACAAAAAAGTAATCCAATCAATCTTCTCACTGGGATGTACGATCATTCTTCTGCATATGAGACATGAAGTACTTTTATTCTCCTAAATCCAAATTTCAGCCCAACCACCTAAAATTTTGCAAGTGATTAGCAGTCTTTCCCTGGAAATGCCAATGGAAAGTTTCATGAGGCAAGGGCTGTGCTGGTCCTGTTAGGATAGCAATGAAGCTGCCTGAAAAAGACCAAAGATTGTGGCTAGCAAACCTGATTCTTCTGTGGCTTAGGTAATTCCTATAGTGCTTTGCAAGATTCCTGTTAACCTTAGCTAAGTGGTAGAACTGGGGGAAACATAACTGGAAAGCATAAGCAGCTAACGTCTCCACTGTTTTAGGTTGGGAAAATCAAACTATAGGAATGTTGCACTATAAAATCTCAAAACAAAAAAAATGGACTAAAGAAATAAGGAGAAGTGGTTGAGCCCTTCTTCTTTAAAATAAATAAAAGGAATAGAGGAAAGGAAGATTCCAGTTGGATGCTACTGTGTCTTTTCTAAAAGGACTGAAACTGTACTGGGACTACAAAGAAACATGTCTGAGGAGGAGAGCACAGCAAGAGCAGAAATGAACAGATGGGAGATAAATGGGATACAGCACACAGGCTGACAGAGTAAAGCAGCAGACAGAGATAGCAAGAACAACTGGCAAATGGCAGAAAAGCCAGCCAGTGGAACCAGTCAGCAAAGAGCCTCCCTGGCAGGGAATGGCTGGAAGCAAGTGGTACAGACATCAAGGTCAAAAGCACTGCTACTGAGAAGTGCTTCTGTGCAAAGAATAAACAGCAGTTCACCAGGCTGCTCCAAAGAGCTTCAAAGTTCTCAATTCCACTTTTAGCAGGAAGAGAAAATCTACACCTAAATAGATTCTCCTGACTGAGGATTATTCAAACTTATTCATCCCACAGACTCTGTAGGCAGTGTCAGAGTAATCTACTCCAAAGGCAATGCTTCTTTTTTTATTATGTTGCCCCATGATACCAGAAGTGGATGTTGGTGGCAGGTCTGTAGAGGTTGAACTTTCCTGCTAATATGTTATTGCTTTTTGTTGTCATATGACAGGCAGCAGTAGAGGGACATTCTGACAAAACTGTATCTGGCACAGAAATGCATATGAAGCAAAGGGGTATAATCAAATTTCTCCATGTGGAAAAAAATTTCGTCTGTTGACATTCATCAATACCTGCTGAACACTTCGGGAGACCAAACAGCAGATGTGAACACAGTGAGGTGGTGAATGGGGCTTTTCAGCAGTGGTGACAACGATGTGAAAGACAAAACGTATTCCAGGTAGCCATACACAGCTGTCACAACAAAAAATGAAGAGCACATCGATTATCTCACCTATCCGAGTAGGCAGACTAGGACCACAAAACCACGTATGGAGTTGAATATCGGCATCAGTGTCCACGAATGCAACAGGCTTGGGACAGTGGCTGGAAAACTGTGTGGAAGAAATGGACCTGGGGGCGTTGGTCAACACATGGCTGAACATGAGCCAGCAGCACACCCAGATAGCCAAGAAAATCAGTAGCATACAGGATTGTATCAGAAATAGTGTTGCCAGTGGGAGCACAATTGCCCTTCTGTACTCAGTTCTGGTAATGCTGCACCTGAAGTACTGTGCTCAGTTTTGGGTCCCTCATTACAAGGAAGACATTGAGGCCCTAGAACGTGTCCAGAGAAAAAAAGCAACAAAGCTGATGATGGGTTTGGAGCACAAATCTTACGTAGTACGAGGTGGGGGTTGGCCTCTTCTCTCACATAACTAGCAATGGGACTAGAGGGAACGGCCTCAAGTTCCCTCCTGCACCAGGAAAGATTGGGGTTAGGTGTTAGGAAAAATTTCTTCTCTGAAAGCATGATCAAGCACTGGAAGGGGTTGCCCAAGGAGGTGTTTAAATCGCTGTCCCCAAATGCATTCAAGAAATATCTACACACTGTACTAAGGGACATGGTTTAGTGGAAAATATTGGTGGTAGGGGACAGTTGGATTAGTCTTTTCCAACACTGATGATTCTGTGATTGCTCACACAGGAACAAAGAGCACCATATGCAAATTGGTCAGAACTTGATGAAACAATATGAGGCTGAAGGTGACAGCTTCCTAGACAGCATCATTACCAGTGACGAGGCATAGTGTCATCACTATGACCTGGGGTGAAAACAGCAGTCCATGAAGCGGCAACGTGTGAATTCCCTATTGAAGAAAAAGCTCAAGAGATAGCTCTCATCTCATAAAGTGATGTGCACTGTCTTTTGGGATAGGAAACGGGTGATCCTTCTGGATTTCCTGGTAACCAGACAAACTATCAAGTCTGACTTCAACACTGTGAAACTGACTACCCTGAAGGCTCAAACTTCCAGAGTCAGGCCAGAGAAGAAAACAGCTTTTTTCTTACAAGATAGTAATGCCAGCCCTCATATCAGCTAGAAGACCATACACCACATTGCCAATCTTGGCCAGACTGTCCTACCATACTCACTGTGTAGTCCAGATTTAGTGCCTTCTGACTTCCTTCTGTTCAAACCAATTAAAGATGGACTGCATGCGTAGCATTTTCCTATCAATGACACCATCATAGCAGCTGTGAAACAATGGGTCACCTCCACTGGTGCAGATTTTTATAAGCATAGCACGCAGGCTCTTGTTCATCCATGGAAAAATGTTTTATAGCTGAGAATTTGCTCTATCAAGTGGTATTATTGTGCTCCTTGTATCTGTTCTAGTTTCCATGAAAATAAATAGGATGCATACTATTACACCACTTCGATGATGTTGCACAGTAATCAAGCATTTGGTGCCCATAGTGTACATGGAACACAGGGTTGATTTTTTTTTTTTTTAATCAGCATTGCATCTCATATACACAGAATGAGTACTCCAGGAATGAAGAAACGTGCAGTTACACAAAAAGTCTCTCCTTTCGGACATTTGATATTAGACACACAGCAAGGGAGAAACGTTAAACAAGGAATGGCCTGAAAATGGAACTTGATGAACAGTCTAAAAAACTGGTAGATGTCTATAACATTTTCTTAGCAATTTCCTCAAAATTTCATAGACAAATTAAAGATGCACTAATTTGTGATGTAATTCAAATATACAGACTCAGACTCCATACACGAACTTTTGTGATGTTGTGGTGCAGAATCAGATTAAAATTCATTTGCAAGGTTTTGTAGTTTGGAGTTTTATAGTATAGTCCTATTCCCTATTATAATATTTCTTAGAGAATGACCACATTCAGCTTACACAAACTGACTTTAACCCTGCAGCTGAATGAACACTTTCATACTGCCATCACATCATAGTTTCTTGGCACTTCCTAGTTGCATACTAAGTGTCATGACTAATATCTGCCTCATACTACTTGTTTTCTCTGATTCTTCTCCAAAGGGAGAATTCTGCATGAAGATTATCATTTGTTTTGGCAAGCAGCAGTACTGGGAATTTCTGGTTTGCATTTAAACACCAAATACAGTCAGATGTTCTTACTGCTCTTTTGATGGTAAGTCATTCCCATTCTACTTGGAGGAAAAGCTGGTGAAGCTTACATTGCTAACTTGAAACACAAAGTAAAACTCCATAATGAACAAAATAGATTTTAAGGGTTATGATTTTTTTTTTTTTTTGGTCCTGCATGGGTTAGACATTTGTGTTTTGTTTCATTGTTTGTTTTTAGGGTACAATGACTACAGAAATAAAAGGGAGAAAGACAGTACAGATTTACTCTGTAGAAAACTCACAATTTAAAAGTGGTTCAGAAGCACTTGATTAGCAGAGAGTAAGATTAAGCAAGAAGCTATCCTTCCAGATGTCACAACTAAAACCACCCGGATGGCATCTCTAAATCTTCTGATTATTACACAGCAGAATGGGGTAGGGAGTATTGCTGTTTCTTATTTTCATAAAGGCTTATAAGTATTTGTCCTTGATGTATTCTTGAAGGCTGTTAGGAGGGATTTCAATGCCATCTGTACTTCAGTAACAGGTTTTTAGTTTGTTTTTTTTGTTTGTTTGTTGTTTGTTTTTAACAAAGAAAAAAAACAGTGAAGGATTGTCCAGGACTTTAAAGCTATTTTTTGTAGAACCAGGAAAAGAGGATGATACTTCCAAGACCTCTAAAATAATTGCTGTTGTTCTCAGATGTACGAATACTGTTTCTGTCGCTAATAAACACCTGCACATTTAGACTCGAACAGTGTAATGGGTTAATTATCATACACAAGTGAACATCAGTAGAAATTAGGAAATTTGTCATCCATTTCCCCTGACACAAAACACAGTAAAAAAGTGCATGCAGACTTTCTGTGCTGTTTCCTCTTGTGAACTCAGCTCTATGACAGCTACTCTACACAGCTTGTTTGAACTGTGTAGGGAAAACAGTTAATATGCTCTATATCCATGAAAATGAAAGAAAAATATAGTCCCAAAATAGATATTTATCTACAAAATTACAAGCAGCCTAGTTAAAATATTTTTTTTAATAAATTTTAACCAACAGACCTGTATGCCTCCTCCCCCCCATCCTTTTTTTTTTTTAACTTCCAAATTAAATCTTGAACTACTCATTAATAGAAAGAATCACAGAATCAAAGGGGTTGGAAGGGATCACTAGAGATCATAGAGTCCAACCCCCCAATAAAGCAAGTACCCTACAATAGGTCACACAGGTAAGCATCCAGACAGATCTTGAATATTTCCACAGAAGGAGACTCCACAACCTCTCAGGGCAGGCCATTTCAGTGCTCCATCACCCTTACCATAAAGAAGTTCTTCCATGTGTCACTACGGAACTTCCTATGCTCAAGTTTTAGGCCATTAATCCTTTCCTATTGCTATACACCACCAAGAAGAACCCGGCATCATTTATTTGCCTCCCATCTCCCTTCAGATGTTTATAAACATTAATCAGATCTCCCCCTCAGTCTTGTTTTCCCCAGGCTGAAGAGACCCAGGTTACTCAGTCTTTCCTCATATGGGAGATGCTCCAGGCCCTATATCAACTTTGTGGCCTTGTGTCACAGCTTTGAAAAAAAAAAAAAAAAAATCCCCTCACTTCTTTCTTTGCAGTGAAAGTTGAAGAATCTGCAGGCAGATTTACTACTTCCACTTCACACTGTTCAAATATTTTAAAAGGATTCCTCAAAAATCAAGTGGTAGCTAATAACAGGAAATATACTTTTTTTGTAAACTTCCTATACATTTAAAAATATCATAAAAGTCATAAAATGGAATGTTTAATTTAGTTTTGCCTTTTCAACAACTACTGAGAATCTTTAGCACAGAAAAACTTGCTGTATTTCCAAACATGGTAATTTAAGAACCACAAAATCCTTTATCTACATATATACAGTCAACAAATTCAGAGAGTAGCGTAGTCAGATCGGTATCCACAGATAGTATAGCTAGAAAGACTGTAATTGGAAATGAAAAAAGCTCACCCATGCCCTAGGCTCACAGGAAAAACTCCAAGAGGAGCAATCTCTAGCAAGAGATCCTTCTCCAGTGGTAGTCAGCCCTTAAATGGGGTCTAGGAGAGGTGGAGCCAGGCTCCACCCCTTCCAGTCACACAGGTGAATTGCCTTCACCTATGCATCCACAGCTGACTCAATGCTCACCTCAGGTGATCAGAGATTCAAGCCATGATTCAATAGTTCTCATACAATATACAAAAAAAGAAAAGATAATTTGCTACTTTTTCCAGTGCAGTCTGTGATTTGGGTTTACATTTTATAGGCTTTCATTTGCTTGCAAGTTCTACCTTGTCTACAGAATAAAGTCTGAGAAATAGAGTCCTTCCATCAAGAATTTGAACTTATTTGTATGAGTGAACAGCTCTCAACATTGAATCCAACAAGTTTCTCAGAACAGAGCCTGCAGAATGTTCTCAAAATAAGTGGAGAATGCTCAAAATCAAATGAAGGCATAGGCTTCTGTATAGATGCATCTTCTGCCTTAAGGATTAGAAACAGCTCTATCTTCAAGTGCATATGTCTTTTAACTGAGTTGTAAGCAACTAAAGAAATAGTACTTCCCTTATCAAGTACAGTTGAGAAGCCCCTCTCTCTTCTTTCCCTCTTTTTAAGATTTCAGATCTAAAAATTTGCTCAGGAATTAACATCTGAAAGGGTCACAAAGAGACTAAAAGCTTTTGAGAAGAGATGAAGTACAAAACACACACTCGGATTCTTTCCTGAAGTCGACAGTATCTAATGGATTTTCTTAGCAAACCAGACTTGCACACCTGAGTGTACATGCTTCAAATTTACAGCTATTTAGATTTCCTTTTGCTTATTATATGACTACTGAAGCATATGATCATTCAATAGGAAAAGTAATGAAGCCAGCTTTGCTAAAATTATATATGAACAGGAAATATACAGTGATGCTCAATATTCTTCCAAGTCTTTCCTGTCATTTTTTGGAGAAAAATGTATACTCAACAACAAATTGATTTTGTTGAATGTGGGGAAAAAAAAACAATTTGTTGTATGGTCAAAATAATTTATGTCAAAAATATCAAAACATTTTTCACTGATTGTTGATTTGACTTAACATTACCACAAAGCTGAGTCAAGAACATTTAAGCTAAATGTTGCTTTTTTAATCGGGCTTCACAGTGGATAGCTGGATGAATACCCAGAATCATTAATATCCAAGGCAACAGAAAAATAGAGAAGACCTGATTCCCACTAATGCTCAAAATTAAAGTAGG
>PPHD01002899.1:22773-33629 GCA_002909625.1 Bambusicola thoracicus
AAAAAAAAAAAAAAAAGCATCTGACTGTCTTTTTACCCCCACAGTGTTAGACTAGGGCAGCAGTGACTCTAAAATAATCTAACCTTCTAGAGAATTTAATTTTTCTGTTATCATAGTTGCTATAATTCAGACTGTCACAGTAAGTTTATCTTTGATTCCAGTCTACTGGAATCATCTAAAGCCAATGAGCTTTAGAAGATTATTTTCAAGTGAACGCATTTTCACTAAAAGAAATACTGTGGAAAGCAAGGATTGAACACAGTGCTTGGGTGATCATCCAGTTCTGGTGCATGGTTACTGAACACTAGCTGAAGTACTTATGACTTATCCATCAAAAATGCTTTTTCCACTGCTGGCCATAACGTGAATTTTAAGGAGAAATCGCAGGCACTTCAGCTCTGGAGCTGAACTCTAACAAAGAACTGACTTGGTAAAGTAGCCAGGGCTTTTAAACTTCAAGTACTTGTTCAGTGTTGCTAACTACTTTCTTCCGCCATAAAACTGTTGTAAAACCATGGGGGAAAAAAAAAAAGTAAAAACATGAAAAGAGAGAAGGTGGCAAGGACCAAAAGCACAAACAGAATCAGTGTCCCACATTCTTAAGCTGACATTTAAAAAAATATATATATCAGCACATTCTTTTTTTCCTGAGTTTTCATCCATATGTAGAGCAAAGTAAACTACTGTGGTCACTTAAAAAACCTAGGACATAATTCTTCAAATTCACATGATCTATAATCATATTATCATATGTCTAGCAATACATATTAATAGCCAGAGAGATTATGGAAAGTTGTCAGTAAAGTTTTCTGGATAACACCAAGAATAACTAAATCAAAACAACTATCCTAGTCTCTGCTGATTCTACCTGCCTGAATAAAGAGTACATGGACTTATTTTATTCAAAGAAGCCTCCTTCTCCAGTCCTTAATTAAAAAGCAAACAAAAAGAAACACCACCCAACAACTATAAAGAGGTTTTACAGGAGCACTGAAATCAACATCATAGTTGAAAGTTGCCTTTCAAAATGTCAAAAAAACCCATACTGGTTTGCCACACTACAGACAAACTATCAACCCATTACTGACTGCTTTCTACAAGGCCACAGTCAAAATACAGCAACATTAAAGGCCTTTTCTTCAGAGAAGCACATTCACTTACATATTTATCACGACCTCACATCCATCAACCCACTAGAAAAAAAAAAAAATCAGTTAAGAATGCATCAATAATAAAACGAGAACTAAATCCACAGCAGCTGTGGCAGTCATAACTTTACTCATAATGAAGCAGATGCCAGCAAGAAGGTACTGCTCTTAGTCCAGGCAAATCAAATGTCATCACCCCATTCTCAGAATCTCCTACTGACATTTCAGCTGCAATCACCAAGCTACAGCAAGCTTAGATGGAAAAATCAAGACTGACAATTTAATATGGTTGTAATGAATAAGTCACAAATTCTGCATTTATTCCAATGAATTGAAAAAAATTCTCATTACTATATCTAGAGAGAACCACACTACTTGTGCTCATAATGAACATAAGCATCATTCCAATGGCAATTATATATGCAGTTTCTCAATGTCAGTACTAACAAATGGAGAATTTATTCATAATGCAAGAAAGCCAATGTTGCCTACATTCTTTGAAATCCCAAGAGACAAACTCTTATTTACAGAATACTTGTTATTGTTTCAATTTTACTTGGAAACCCAACTTTAGATAATATTAATTTGTCATTGTCATTGAATAATTGATTTAACTTCCCATACTCAGATATTCAGTGTGCGGCAAGAAGTTGATAGGCGGTATTAGTTAGTATCATGTATCACTTGATTTGTATTACATGTCTTTCATTCAGAAGAGCCATAAAGCTATTCATTAGTTTGTCTTCAGAAGCTGTACATATATTGTCACTACCTTAGAACTCGGTTATTTGAAAATACTCCAGATGAGCAATCTTAAAACACTACAACGCTCTAGTAAATTAATTTCGAATTCTGAAATCAATATATTCAAAAAATTCTGAACAGAAACTCAAATTTCAGTGAGCTTTGATGAAAATCAATATTTGACTAATCCTTGCACAGTATCAGATATTCCTCTGCAGAGTCAAAGAAGCGTCACATGTCTGGCTTGGCATCATTACACCTTGCGACCCTACCCGAACTCTCTAACAGACTCCAGTGGAAAGATGTCCTTTTCACACAGTAAAAACAAATGGTATTCTGCTACTAACAAATCCATGCAAGGAGCATGTTGAAGCTACTATCTAAGTGGCACTGCAGTCTTGCTCAAAACAAGCATCTTTATCTTTCAACATCAGCAATGCAGTTAAAATAAAAGGAAGCAAAACAAAACAAATTAAACACAATTCCCACACCAAGCAACCCACTGCATTCCTAATTCTTTATCACTCCTACTTCCATCGTTTTTTCATAACAGTAGCTGTTCTCCACTTCAGAAGAGCAGAAAAGAGGGCTTGTGACTTATAGACATCCTTTTGGAATATTATTTCACTTTCAAATGCCAAAAAACATAAATATTTTCTATTTACTTAATAGACCAAAGGCGTCTGTAGAAAAACAAACACCTGCACTAAGGCTGAGAGCATGTGTGCCAATTTTCATCCAGAAGCAAACTATTCATTCAAACGATAAAAGTTATACAAATAATACTTTTACAGAAGAACTTGTGACAAACTGTTATAGCTGGGATTAAAACCTTTCTACATGATTTTGAATTATTTTTTGTCCTTTTTGATCCAGGATTTAACAAAGAACTCTACTAACATAACAGCATTCGTTTTGCTGTTGTTGATTCTTTCAACTGCAAATTTTCAAAAGGAAACTAGATTCCATTTACAGCTGTGATGAAGCAACATTAAAATTCCTTCTTTTCTGCGTGCATACTGATTGGGGAAAATGAAAAAGAAATGTCTATACACGAACTAATAGCAGTGCCACAAGATTATTAATCAGATAGAAAGATATTTTTATGATGTAATTTACTCATTTGTAGCTTGTCTACATAATGAAAGAGAGAAAATCCCCAAGTTTGTATTGTATGTGCACTATATACACGTTATTTCACATTAGTACAGAAGCTCTGCCAATCTTCTTCCAAATCCAAAGCACGGCCCTAAGAACTGGCAAGAGATAAAGCCCCGAAATAGTGCAACTAGACCTCATCATTAAACGTACATTTGTTAAGGTGTTGAAGGACTGAATTGTACTGTTCAGATGCACATCTGCCACAGAAAATGACAGAATGGGTAAAGAGAGAATTACACTGCAATTTACTGACATTTTACACAATCTAGTAAGATAATACTTTGGCCTGAGGCTTCATTGATCCTGAGTCTAACCATTACAGATATTTATATACATCTCATAACTGACCTATTACCATTTACATTGACATAACTTCATATATAACTGAAAATTATTCCTTTTAATTAAAATAAGGTTACTATTATTTTCGGTATATACATGAAAATTATGTAACATTTCAGACAGTTTTCTTTCCATGAGTCAGATTTTATGCAAGAGACAGTTTATAAATAATAAAGGCTATGTGATAGAAAGTCACAAAAAAAAAATAAAAAAATCACACAAAGAAAATAGGTCATAGAGCTGAATGCCAGGAAAAAAACCCAAACAAGTACCTGCTTAATCATCACAGCAAAATGGAGACTTAATTCTACCCTATCACAGACCATCTATTAAACTCAAAAACAGCACCCTGGGATTCATCATCCTAAGGGACACAGACAGTCACAACTGCAAGACAAACATTTCACCAAATTAGGCCTCCAGGATTCTGTTCTTGTTGACATATGACCTTCCTTGCATGTGGCCAGAATCAACATACCTGTTTACTGGATTTCTTCACTGACAGACAAGAATGCTAATGCATATTAATAAAAATGAAACTCCAGCCCTCAAATAAAAGACTGTTTGCTGTAGACAGCATTTGGTCCATCCTGAAGAATTTAGTTAGATGCACATGAACCTGTTTAATTCCGTTATAAAGCCACATAACACTAATTCTGTGTATTCATGTATGCATACATGCTATATTTTGCTCTTCATAGTGCTATCTGTATCTAACACTAATTATATACTTTTTTCTGCTGACTCAGAGAACAGGTACAACAGCATGGGGAACAGCTGCGCAGATTTCCTTACTACAATATTTCATAAGTAAAATCACACTAATTAACAGATTGCATTGACTAAATTGGTTATAGATCTTCATCAGTGTATCTCTCATCTCCTACTCCAAAAATCATAATTGCCCAACCATGGAGAAATATCCAGGGACTGGATAGAAAAGTAAAAAGATTAAAGAACAGCGTGGAAAAGAGTTGTACCCAGAATTGTTCTGGAAATAAATTATCTGGAAAAAAAAATAAAGGAACTGAGCATATATTTGTCTGTGTTTTTATACATAAAACATATACTATATATAAAATATGCATGTAATCTCCATAGTATAGATATAATCTATATTTTTTCATATAGAATTATGTAGAATTGATGTATATATATAGATATATTTTATATGTAAATACACATTTAGTTTAAATAAATATATATAGCAATAGAAAAAAAATCCAGAGATGACCTTCATTTTCATATAGACATGAGAATGTATTTTCTATTTAGTACAGTTTATAGTAGCTTGCAAAATAGTTTGCGCACAATTACCTAGTAAAATGACTCCTGTAAGGTATATTAGCTGCCCTGTGAAGGCTCCTATACCAAGAATCCTAGACTACAATCTAATTTAGGCAAAGGCACAGAAATGAAAAAAACAAGGCATAAAAAGATAATGCAACAAATCCAAAGCTACACATGGAGGCTGTAGCAGAATTAAAAAGAGATTACAAGATCCCAATTCCCACATACCATATATGGTGGTTTATTTCAGACTACAACAGAAAACCTCACTTCCACCTAATTCTAGTGATATTAACAAACATATCAGTTCAACACATTTCTGGAGCCAGTCTCTTTGCTTAGCCAAAGAGGTCACTTTACTACTTTACTTTGAAAGTGAATTAACAGATAAGTTGTTGTGCATGAATATTGTGTAACTAAAAAAAAAAAAAAAAAAAAAAAACCCACAAAGAAAACCATTTTTCTCTGAATCATAATCCAAATTCTTTTTTTCTTGGTGACATGAAATTTGAGAGTCTGAACATACAATAGGACAAAATAGTCTTTTTAATAAAGTTAAGCTTTTAGAAAAACAATTTTAAAGGTTACTGCTATGTGGTTGACTGCAACAATAAAAAACCTTTTAAGAGATGAAGGTAGCCTTGATGCTAGTATACTTACAGTGATAATTTATTTATATTTCTTTTGTAGCTCTGTCACAAAGAACTGAACCAGCTACATTGTAATGGATGCCCCATCCCTGGAGGCATTCAAGGCTAGGCCAGTTGTGGCTCTGGGCAGCCTGGTCTAGTGGTTGGTGACCCTGCACATAGCAGGGGGGTTGAAACTAGATGATCACTGTGGTCCTTTTCATCCCAGGCTAAGCCCATTCTAAGATTCTATGATACATACAACTTACTCTTTGACTGCTAGTTTTGCAACAAGAAATGTTTTCTGATTGCAGTAAAATAAAATGAAATATATTATCCTTTGTTCTATAATGATTAACAAATGCAGCTAAGTATGAAACGTGACACACACGGCTGCTTTTCAGCAGAAACGTGCATAGATAGAACTTTGCAATACACATACCAAAGACTTCCAGATTGTTCAAAAACTTCACATGCATCTGTGCTAAAGCATCTCGTCCTACCATACTTAATCACAGCAGATACAAGACTTTTGTGATAATTTTAATTAAAGGCAAGAAAGTATTGCAGATCTGGACATTTCCATCCCTAAGCACTGGAGGTTTTAATTGCTTCATTCAAAAAATAAAAATCACAAACAAGCTGCACCTCTGTTTCCACTGCTCCTTTCTATCCTCATTTAAAGATTATTATAGAGATGTATGTGAGTAGAAAAATAATAATAATATATATCCATATCAAAGGAAATGAAGAATCAAAAGGGAAACTTATCTTCAGATTACATGAAGTTTGCAGTTGAAAGCGCTTCCAAACTTTCTGGCAAAGCAGCTTGCCAACAGCTATGGATCATGACAATTTGATGCCATACGAAAAAGCACACAGTAGTGAGTATTTTAAATTCAAAGGCTCTCAAACATCTTCAGACAAAACTCCAAGGTTACACTGCTCTAAAAAAAGGAAGTAAATGACTAACTAGCAAAATTACGTGATGATAATACTCTTACATTTTAGTCACAGGAACACGAAAACAGGACATGGATGCCATTGTAATTAGAAAATAAACTTGAAAGAAGTTATGTTCTTCCACTCCAGGAAAGACATGAGATGACCAATTACAAAGCTTAGCTCCCTCCTGCAGCCCCTGCATAAATACAGCAATACTAAAAGCCTAAAAAATAAAAACATAAATAACAGTAAAAAAGTATTTGAGAATGCTTAAACAACTTTGCTTGTATTTGTGTGTAAATGAGACTACCAAGAACCTGCGGTCTTATATCTTACGTATAAATTGAGGATTTCGAAGGGGTGGAGCAGGGAGAGAAGGGAGCAACCACTGGAATATAAACGTTACAAATTATCCTGGAAACACTAATAGGGTATCTAGTCATATACCATTTGTGTCAATGGCACGTTTGTCTTCAATTTCAAAAGGTGCCAGCATACACTAAAAGCAAACAGTCAGGTTGGTTCCATATCAAAGGGATTGAGTATAAAATCCGTGGCTTTGGTGGCATAAAGGGAGTCATTAATTCTCTATAAGTGCAACATAAAGTTAAGATCCATTAGAAACAGAAGAAATTACCACTTTAACTCATGTTAGATGCTGCTATAGTGCTCTTATGTGGTGCAAGAAAGGGATTCTCCTGGTGGCTAAACGTAATTTTGAAATTGCTGGCACTACTGTACATGCACAAAGACAAAGCATCACAGATGTAGCCAGAAAAGGCAAGGGGAAACACAGAAATATCAGGGGAACACATGTAATACAAGAATAAAAGAAAGCATAGAGAGAGCATCTCAAGCCCAATTTTGACACTGAGGAGAATTTTGAGAACACAATAAGTGATTACTTCCTTTATTACTCCTTTTCTTTTTATGTAGGAAGATACAATTTTGTCAAGCTTTTTTTTTTTTTTTTTTTCCAAACAAAATCCATCAGAGATTATAGTCAATTCATTCATCACTTTTTCTTCCGAGCAGAATAACCCAAATACTTTGAACACTTGCCATATAAAAGAGTACGGTATATATTCCCTTCTGGTTATAGCTGGAATAGAGCCAAATATGATATTGATCCTAAATATGCTTCTGATACTAAAGAAGCGTGATGAAAATATGATACCTGAATGGTATATCAGCACCTAAGTCAACCTTTAAAAATAGCTAATTACAGCTCTGTCAAATGCACGTCAAGAATGTCTCTCTAAAACTGTTCTGAAAGCTCCAGAGGAAGAACTAGGAAGAGGGAAATATGCATCCCATCCTCTCAGCCAGTTGTCAGTGGATTTGCTGTGGATTCAGCTAATGTCATAGCATTCTGGCAGCTGGCAGTGTGCACAGTGTAACACGTCATTCAGCTTCACTGTCTCAATCACTCTGCTTCACAGAGCAGAAAATTAAGTTCGACAGATTTGAAGGAGGTTCCTGCAATTTGCTATTGTTTATATAAATCATTATATATACAGCTTCAAAATCTCATCTGCTACTTCTATTTATTAAGTCAGTGGGGTTATTTTATGACATAATAGGAAAAAAAACCAACAAATTATGAGTTTAAACCATACACCCATTTTAATTTCTCTGGACAGAATCATTATTATCAATTCCATCTTTAAACTAATTTTTGGAGGACATTAATTTCTGTATCATCCAGCCTCAAAGAAAATTACACTGATTTGTAATCTTTCCTTTTGTATTGTAATTGGGTGAGACATTTCTGCTGGAACTGCTCTTCATTGGCTGCACCTGATTTTAGGCACCTTTTTAGTACAAAATAACTGTCAGTATTCAATTCCTCCTCCCTCTCATCACAGACCACCAGACAAGCCACAGCGAGCAGTGTTTGGATTCACCCTGTTGAAAAGTTCAAAGCCAAGTCTCCCCAGCACCTTTGGTACACAAATTGCCCAAATTCTGGAGAATCCAGGACAACCTACCATGGAAAGCACTATCCTTCCAGTGTTTTTAGGGCTGCTGCGGAGTACTCTGGGGGACAGTCTTCAACAAATGTGACAATTCCAGTCTACACTGTCAAATCATTTCACTTTCAGCCCCTGGCCTCTCAGTATTCATACTGTATACATACTAATTTGCATACAGACTCCAACTTAGAGCAATACAAGCAGCTCCCTTGGCAAGGAAATTGGAACACAGAAGAAAAGACCACACGCTCCAAGACCTGTATCCTCTGAATACTACAGGCACAAGCCAGTTCACATCCATTACTGTCTTGTTTCTTGCCTCAAATTCAGACTGTGGAGTCTCCTTCCTTGAAGATCTTTGAAATCCATCTGAAGGTGATCCTAGGCAATCTGCTCGAACAGGGAATAGATCAGAAGAACTCCAAGGGTGCCTTCCAATCCTAATCATTCAGTGATTCTATAATAGAAGAGAGCTTCCCAAGAGCAGTGTGTCCTGATTTTCAGCGGTCCATCCAGAAGCAGATACTCCATAACTCCAAAATATTCCCAGTAGGTGAACATGCTAATTCTAAACCTCTGCTCATTTGCAATAAATAATCAGGTCTGGATGCGAGGACTGTAATAATGCACTGTGCCTTTTAGGCGCTACTTAGATATTTATGTAGGTTGCTCTGAAAGTAACGTGTCCCATTTATTTCTATGGAAACTACAACAAATACAAAGAGCACAATAACATTGATAGAGCAGATTCTCAGCTACAAAACAGTATTTTTAAACACAGTCACCACCATTATCTATGCATTTTCACCAGCCATGAACAAGAGTTGCATGCCACGCTCATAAAAATCTGAATCAGTGGAGGTGATCCACTATTGGGATACTCTCAGCCCTATTCATCTTTCCAATTTCAGTCACAGGTTTGAATGATGCTGGTATCAGGCATCTACTTCTATTTGTGTGCTGTCACGCTGCCCCACTGTGCATCTTACTGCCCAAAATGAAAACAAAGTATTTCATAGTCACATCCTTACTCAGTTTCTGCCAATACTGTGACTGATTCTTGAACAAAGAACACAGAAATCAGACTCCTTGGAAAACATATTCTAAAATAGCTACCTGTTCTGCATTTTCTCATTTGTTTTTGTAAAAAAAACACACAACTTGATTAGCCCTGCTGTGTAAACAGGGTACTGTAACAGGTACAGATGCAAATCAGAGCGCCTCTTCTGTGGTGTGTCTAAGCTCAGGAATGATCTCCTTATATATTTCTGAACTGAGGAAAAAAAAAGAACAGAACCATCCAGTGTTATGGGATTCCATACCAGTTTCCCCAAAATAAAAGATTAAACTCAGAAGTAGCTGATCCATTGGTCACCCCAAGTGAGGTCAAATGAAAGCCAACAAGCAGCCTCCCTTGACTCTAGGTGTGGTCATTTTGGAGGAACATGAAAAAGAAATCACACAGAATAATGAAAGAATGAAAACACAAGTAAGGACACCTACTTCTCTAATAGTGCTTTCCTCTTTCCTTGAACTTTGGCCTTTAAAACCCCATATTTCAGGAATATAAAGAAAACTTCTGGCTGCATAGAAACATGCAGACAGACAGCAACCTGTTTTTACCACCTCTGATATTACTATTACTACTACTACAAAAAAAAAAAAAAAAAAAAAAAAAAGTTGAAAACTATTCACAGCCCCATCCTGAGGAAGATTTATCTGGAACTTTTAGTCATGCTTGCTCTCTCCAGGCGAAGAGGCAGTATGTTCTTTCTCATCTTCTAATGAGTCAATCTGCCCCTTCTGCTCACAATTACCTGATAAATTCTTCCCAAAAACATGTCCTCCCTTTCAGGCTGCAACCTATTTCTTATATCTCTGATGGCAAATGTAAGCAAAACATTTCTTCAATCCTGCAGCAACATTATGCATATTTTTCAAGCAGAAATAAATACATTTGCTTGGCTGCCCTACAGGTTTGAAAGTTGTGTTTATGCATTGATACTAATTTCAGTTCAGCCTTCTGTATGCACTAAATCTACAAAGATCTTTTTCTTAATCAGTCCAATACCTCAATCTGGAATCCAGCAGTCATGCTGAGACTCATCTGGTTTTGCGTTATTGCTTGGCAATTAGTTTGTGCAAGTGTTCACAGATTTTCATAGTATATGCAGCATATACAAGATGTTGCAGTTTGCTTATGTTGAACCCACTAGGTAGCAAAAGACTGTTAGGGTATTGGTTATTTTTAATAGGTACTACACACTCAAATATCCCTAAGTTAAAAAACGAAGGTGGAAAAGTCACTCATTCAAATGTTTGGAAATGCTCTAATTAATTGCTCTTCTGTTCACCCTTATGTTCCAAAGCTTGGTGCTTACATAAACTTTTTCTGAACAAGCAACCAACTACAGAACAGCTCAACTAACTGTTATGATATACCATCACCTTCACAAAGTCAGAGATAAGACACAGCTCTGAAAATCCATTTTCTCATTCTAGTCATGCATTAGTCCTTTTCCTTCCTCAAGCATCTTGCCTCATTCCATACATGTTCTCATTCTGTGCAAGTAGCTTCTCTGCCAGAAACCTTGACTGGAGAATCACCACTTCTGTTTTCC
>PPHD01002900.1:0-33623 GCA_002909625.1 Bambusicola thoracicus
CCCCCCCCCCCCCCCCCCCGACCTTCTTTGAACTGGTGTCATAAGGAGAAAGCATCCTTGCTGCGATCTAGGAGCTCTCCAATAGAGGCAGGAGTGATAACATCAGATTTTCCAAGGAGCTTTCATTGTGGCCATTTGTCACTGTCAGATCTTCGAGCTGAGAGCAAAAATATAGAAAACAAAGGCTTTATCAGTTCTCCAAGTAGGATTAAACGGAACCCAAACAGAAAGAGAAAATAGCAGAAAAAGAAAAACATATCATTTTCCTTTCACATGCTGAAACTTTCTCTAAGTTTGGAGCCAAGTTGAGAATACTTTCCATCGAGAAAAAGGATAAAAAACAGGATGAAAAATAAAATACACGCTGCATCTTTTTTTCCCTGAAAATGTCCAATCCAGTTTCTTGGTAGTGATATTATGAGGTTTGTAGCTGACATTAAATTAACTTCCACGCTGTTTGAAAGATGCTGTGAGGGAGAGCGTTCATTTCAGGGAGAAGCTGGGAAAGTAGCAAGCAGCAGTTGGGTTCCCAGTACTATTCCTGAACGTTCTGCTTTTTCAGAGCTTTTAGAGCCTTGAGACAAAATATCCAACTAACCCCAAATTTAGAGAAAGCATTGCTATGACATGAGCAGTTTAGTTCTACAGTCTAATGCTTGCAAATACATCACATTATATTTAGGGTGGTATGGTTAGGTTGCGGTTGGACTTGATGATCTTTAAGGTCTTTTCCAACCTGAGCAATTCTATGATTCAATGATAACCTTGAGCCAAACCAAGCCTAAGAACACAACATTCTCTGTATATAAGAGTCCTGAGTGCCAGGCTTCTTGCTGGGAGGGAGGACTCAGGAGTGTTTCATAGAAACCTAATATGGGTGAGAAGTCTTTTTATTCCTCAGTCGTTTGCAACACAAGTCTTGCTTGTGGGGAGCACCCAGTGAAAGCTTCATGCTGCACGAAGACCGCACTCCAAGTACTCAGGATGTTTATTGCCATTGAATTTCATGTACAAATCTGACTAGGTGCTTCCCTTGTTAATTGTCAGGATGCAGCTACTGTATTACGGGTGAAATTCTCACCTTTACTCACATTTTCTAAGATTCAGAGATGCTAACGTGGGCAGGCAGGATTTACATTTGGGAGGATAAAGACAGCCTTCAAATTTTCACACAGCTCCAAGAATAGATTGTGTTTTTTTTTTCCTGCTGGAAACTGTCTTTGCTGAGGAAACTCTGCAACTGAGTCCAGAAAAATAGAGCAACCCTTAATGCCACTTGGTTCATTTGAAGTAAAATCTATGGCTGAGATTCATTTGTTTTGCTTGTTACATTTTCAAAGGACATTCATAGAATCATAGAATGGCTTGGGTTGGAAAGGTCCACAAAGATCATCAAGTTCCAGCCCCCTGCTGCGATCAAGGTTGCTAACCACTGAATCAGACAGCAGATGAGGCTGCCCAGGGCCCCATGAAGCCTGGGCGCAAACACCTGCATTTTGATGTAGTCTCACTGGTGAAAATAGAAAGTACCATTGCAGGAACCAAGAACTTGTAAGTAGGTATATTTTATTTCATGAAGACTGCAGATGTAAGCTGTAGCCACAGAGAGACCAGACCAGTGCAAGCTCTAAATAGTAACTGGTTAAATACCTCCTTTTTTTACAGATATCCCTCAGTCAACAGGGTTGAAATTCTGGCCTTGATAAAATAAATGACAAAACTGTTAACATCCATGGGGCCAGAATGTAGCTTGAAGAATCTTTCTCAAACCAGAAAAGTCCTTCTATGTTCAAGAAACTTTTAGACTGTGACCAGCTATGTGGCAGACTTCTGTTAACTCTGGGGCGATTTACAGCAAGAAAAATGTCTGCAAGATGCGCTTTGCTGAAGCGTGCCGCAGGAGTGCTCAGCATGCAGGAGTGACATTCATTGTAGTCAGACACACTCTTTGAAATCTTATGTTCCCAGCAGATTAGTGAGAGTTTTAATCTCAAAAGACAAATCTGCCCCCTCATTGAATTCATGGAGAGCTGCATTCCTCACGCATGAGTATATGAAAACCTTGTCGTCCCGGCTGCACTGCTAAGGACTTCACAGGGCAGTGTGTGTGTCCTCCTCACAAAGACATTGTGCAAAACCAGAGCTTTCATTTTTTCTCAGTTCAGAATAAAATTATCAGGGTTTTGGTTCTGCACAGGCATACTTGTCCAGCAAGAGTAGACAAGAACTTTTTAGGGGCAGAAAGTGGCAACAGCAGATAGTCACTGTTGAGATAAAAATTCTCAACAACGCTCAATTCGCAGGAGAATAAACTGGGAGTTTTGATAAACGGCCCTTGTTCTGCCTTGATGCCTGCCCAGACAAATTAGCGGATGCTTGAAAAGGTAAAATTCCTATCCTTGCTGCAGTGATTATGAATACCAGATTTTTTGTGGTGTTTTTCTCTCCATCCCTCTCTCTTTTTGTTGTATATATAGCCAGTGATATTAATGGCACTCTCGTGTCAGACTTATTTTTCTAAATGAATAGTAAGAATGTTTAAGAGTTCACATAATCCATCTCTAGAAAGGATATTTAGCTAATCTTTCTCATTTAATATACACACAAAAAACTAGACAGGTTTTCACCCATAAACCTCCGTGGCATAAAATGAACAACAGCAACTTTGCCAGCAGTCCATTTTATAAATATTCTGCTCAAACATCTTAGACACGTTCTTTTTCTGGAACTTTAATATTCTGGAGGTGATAAGCTTACACCTTGGAAGCAGCTGACAGTTTGTAAACTCAAGTGATGACGACTGCAGAAGCCAAAATATTTCTTGTCATAATACATCAGGTCAACTCATAAGACGATCTTGTTTGTTTGCATTTCAATGAGTTGCTACTTGAGTGATTTACACCAGCTGTTTCAAAAAGCAGGATACAAGCGATGTCCCATGTAACGATGAGCTGATGCTGGTTAAAACATGACCTTAGTGATACATGCTTATTTGCTCACTTCTTCCACTTTTATTTTGGTGGAAAGATGTTCAGTTAATTTTTTTTCTTTTGGTTTCTTTATGATTCTTCTCTTGCTGGCTTGGCCCAGTGCAAAGAACACAGTTTATAAGAGTACATAGAAAGAGCTATTTTTGTGGTATTACTGCCCTGCTAGCCCTCATTATCGTTATCTCTCTTGAGAAATAAGTGGTTCTAATAGTCCTGGGCTTTTCCTATCCATACTGCTTCTTCAGAAGATAATTGCTGTCTATTTCACACCTTGTCCCTGGCAGAGTAAGGAATGGTCATGTCCTGTCTCCTCTCTTGCCTCTCTCCCCACCACACATCAATTTCTTTACAAAAAATCTAATATAGCTGGTCTCTGCTTCTTACTGCAGGCTTCCCTGGCAACAACAACAGCTGAAAAACTTGTGTTTCCCTTTTTTATATACATTCACACTTCTGTGATAAGAAACAACAAAGAGAAAGGGTTCAAAAGCAGAAGTATAGAATTAATTACACGTAAATCTATCCAATAGCAATAGTATTTTGAAGAGTGTGTCTCAACAGCTTCTTGCTGCCAGGCAGTTCAGAGGGAGCAGAACACCTACGCATTTGGGCGCTCACACTCTTTGACCTCAGACTACAGTCTATCAAGTATTTTAAAGCACTTATTATACCTCTAGTTATATTTCCATAAAATATAGAAATATTTTCTTTGGGAAGACCAAAGCCTTATAAACACACCGAGAAGAGCAATGTACAGCAGACAATAACGCATACGCTCTGATCCTTCATTTGTTCCGTCCTGGTCCTCAGCAAATCCTATAGTTGTGTGACAGAAAGGAGCACTCACGTCGCACAGGGAGGAAACAGCTGGTCTCTGGATTTCCAGCGGGTAAACACATATGTCTTGAATTATTGTTCTGGAGCACATGGGACGTGGAAAAAGAGCCTGGATTTGTCCACGAGCTTGCGATCTACTATGACCTCTTGGTATGAAGAATCTAAACTTGTAGCCAGAACATTTGATGTTTCCCATCACTGTGGCTGAGGAAGATGTACTCTTTGCTCTTTAATGAACCCCATAAAAAGTCATTTGAGTCCTAGATATTTACTTTGTCCTGTTAAAAAGTAAGCAAGCAATATACACACAAATGAAATGGCCATTTAAATGGGATGGAAGTTAAAACCAGCAGTACGTCTGCATCATCTGAAAAACAGGAAAATTCAGATCAGAGTATAAATGTTTTGACTTAGACTCTTTTTTCAGATAAATAATGCATTTAGAAGCTGTGTTCATTTTTTGTACTTGTCCACATGGACTGCAAGTTTAGGGTGCTGAATTATTTGATTAACACACAGATGGTAAACATGAATAAGAGTATGCAATAAAATCTTACTGTAAATGTAAAACGCCATTAAAAATCCTAGTAAAGCTGTATGCAGATTCAGAACTGATGTATTATTATGTCTGTCCAACAAAGGGCATGCAAATCCAGGCATCGGAAATAAAATGAAACAAGCAGAGTCTCAGAGTTACAAATTTGTATGTTATGACATGTGCAAAGGATGTATATTATATTTCAGCATGTGTAATACCTTAACACTGCCTCCACAGTATTGCTGCTGCCAAGTTTGTTCTGAGCCAAAATATCTACAGATAGAAACAGAAATAATGTATACATAGACAAAGACATTGATATCTGGAAGATGAAGCAAAATGCTCCAAAAAAAGCCAAATCAAAGATACCGTATTTTTTGAACAGAATTATTCAGTACCTTGATAAAATACGAGCACTCTGGATAAATGAAGATATGACCCAGTAAGGAAACATTATTCTTAACACCAGTACTGTGTAGAGTTTGCTAAAGGCAAAGCTGAGATGATACACACATTTTCAAAAGCATTTCAGGAGTTTTTGAAAATTGTGTCCTGGATAGTCAGAATTTATCCCTTCCATTGCAGATGAAGAAAAAAAATCCATCAGTTTGAAGATTTGTATCCTGACACAAGGATTTGTATTCTGGCCATCCAATAGTCTTGGCCTATCTGGTTCATCCCATTTGCAGAACCTACACTTCTGTGGACTCTGATGTGCTCTTTCTGATAGACAGACATAGAAGGTAAGGTTTAGAAGTTTGTTTTCCTATAATTGAAGGTAGTAACGACATTTTTTTTGATTTAACGTGCTGCTCTTGGCTCTCAGCTGACTTATATTCATACTACAAAGAGTTGTGATGAAATCAGTCGATCATTGTTAAGTTGGGTACCCACCATGACTAGTGTTAATCTTTTGCTATAGCGTATGACCGATTGTTTCTTTGCTTCTGCAGACAATTTTTCTTACAAGTCATAGTTTTCTCTTGTCCAAAGGAATCCATAGGCAATTTTGAAAAGGAAAATGTGAAGCTTAGCAAAGCCTTGTTCAAGAAGAGCATCTTTAAGCTACACTTCTGGGTCCTTGGTCCCTGCTACCATGGTTTAAGAGAACGTCCAGCAGATTCTTAGCTGCCTTTTAAGAATACAGCCTGCATTTACCAAGCCTTTCCAGAATGCTGAAAATACAGCTTTTTTTGACAGCTACAGGTACTACAGTATTTATTGTTCATTTTAAGTGCAAATGAAGAATTACTGGTCATCCCCTTACAGCACTGAAAATGCAAAATACAGAACAAGGAAAAAGGCTAACTACTAAATGGACTTACCCTTAGGGAAGGGTAACTGTCTTCTCTTGTGAGATTCAACAGCAGGGGTGTTGCGGGTTTGAACTACTTCACAACCACTTTTCCTAACACAGCAGCATGAAGGTGTAAGCTTTCCTTTTCTTTTCTTTTTGAAAATAAATTGTGGTTGCCACACTTCTGGTAGGATGTTCCCTCAGCTAGGAGTAATTCCTTGTGACAACTATAGCCTTTGTCTATCTTTTGGGAAAGGTGAGGTGACGCTGGGATGCTAAGTCAAGTAGTTGCTTGAAATTTAAGAACACCTTGAAATAAAATGAACAGCCACGGTTAGAAAAAAGCAGTGGTATTTAGTTCTTGGCTACTTGGGGTAATACAATTCCATATCCATTCCTAGTGGCATATGCTAACTTGTCTTCTTGTTTTAAGCTGTTTTCATTAGATGAAATAGAGTGTGTCAGGCCTTAAAGCTTCCAGATAATAGGACATGGCAGTTTGTCATTTAGGACAGAAATAACTACTGCTTCACAGTCAGAATTCATTACTGTCAGAGTAGATCCTGGTTTTAGTTACCATGTATACAGCTGACAACATGCTATATCCTCTGCATTTGAGAAGACTTGCATGTATTTGATAAATACACTGCAGGTAAGGACTTCGTGCTCACAGTCCTATGGGGGTTACTACCCTGGGTGAAAGGCATGAAAACTCTGACATGAAATTTATGACTGAGGGCAGAAACATTCATAGTTGACAGTCTAAAGTCAGATTGAATAATTTTTAATTCTGTATGGCTAGTGAGATGGCTCAGTTCTTCCAGGTATTTAATTTGTCTTCAAATATACCTCTGAACTTTTATTAGATTTTGAGATACCTGGTGATTTTCAGATAACGGAGATGACCTCAAATGACCTATGCCAATATGTTTCAAATGCATTATCAGTGGAACTGAAAATACCAAAGCAACAATTGGAATTGCAGAAAGCATGTGTTAATTTATTTTTGCCAACCGAATTTGTGAATACAGTGTACAAGTCTAATACACTTTGACATCCAGGCCCAGAACAGGAGCCCACAGATATGTCAACATCACATTATGAGGAACAAAACATGCTTGTTGAGATCGGTGAGAAATTTTCTCATTAGTGTATTATATTGAAAGATAACTACTAACAGTCTTTTGCTCTGCATGAGCTGCCAGAAGTTTCCATAGCTCTGGGAACTGGAGAAATAATAATAATAATGGAGTGCTAGCAGGTTTCACTTATTCATTCAGTCCTGGAAGGAGGAGATCTGGAGAGCAGCTTCCCTGCAATCTATTGGCATCATGGAAAATAAAACTTGAGTAAGAGTAATGAAGGGGGTATCAGGCTTAGTAAGCAAAGGAGGATAATGAAATTCACGAGCTGGCCAAACTCAAGATTAACTCCTACACACAAGGACAAATCACTCAAGGTGAGAACAAAAGGCTGCCCACAGTCGTTCTTGTCCAAAATCCACAAAAGGCTTTAGCAACTGATGCTTCAGAGATCCTTGGATATCTTGGGTGCTAATGTTTTGGCCTGAAGAGTCAGGCATTTCAGTAATAGCAAAAATAGTCCCCTGGGTAACAGCATGCCTTTCTCCTTGCTGTGATTCATAATAATTTTGTTGATTCCACAAATCAAGGAGAAAGATGAGATGCCAGCCTTCCTCCACATAGTGTGGAAGCCCACCCAAATCACCGCCTTTCAGGGGAGGCTTCATAACACAGCTTTCCCCTTAAAATTGAGCTGTGTGTAATCTCAAACACAAGAAATGCAGGGAATGTTTGGCATTATGGTTTCTTTTGCAGTGGTTATTTCTGTGTTTCTTAGTCACCATTTTTTTTTTTTTAAATGTAATACTGATTGCATGTAAAATGCATGAGCTAAGGTGCTGGCAATGAGTAGAGCCACGTGTTCTCTCTCAGACGAAGCCGCTCCTGGCTTTCTACTGAGCTTTACATTCTGTTAAGAAGAATTAACTAATGCTTATTAATATTTCTTTGTTTGTCTCATCAGATGGAGATGAAGTTACAACTTTAGTTAGAAAACATGCAGTAGACCAAGCATCGTTTATTTCTAAAACAGGCAAAGCATTTTTGCTAAGCAAACCTTGGCAGAAGTTACAATCCCTCTTAAACATTCCACTTATTTGGCAGAACAAGATGATGAACAGATGTAAAACTTATCAGTTTGTGAAAGTTCTTAAAAAATACATATAATAATACTTCTTGTATGTATGTGTACATATTGTAAGGTACACATGGAACAGTTTTGCTTTTCCTTTCCATTTGACTGGATTTCTAACATCATGTAAGTCTTGATGAGTTTACAAAGCCTTTAGGCTTTTGGTAACGTCTTTTCAAAATGGTGTGCTCCTAAAAAAAGTCTTCCCAAGTTTCTGGTCATCCCAATTAAATTACAAGCCATGGTCTCATACTAACAATCTTATTTTTGCATTGTCAAAAGCAATTCTTATTTCTGCTACACATTCCGAGGCCTCCCAGAAGTCAAATTTTTTCCTAGTTACACTTCCCCAGCTGAAGCAGTCTTTGCACTCTCTATACCTCTTTCCTCCTGATTTCTTTCGAGCATCTACCTCCAAGCCACATTTGTGGAACGCCCTCTGGGGGCCCTTATTCTCCTCAGTCACTGAACATGGCCTTTAGAAGGGCTTGACTCTTCCCGTTGACTGTGCACAGCAGCCTCTGGCTCTCTCAAATCATCTTCTGACACCAGCCACATAATTTCTGGGCTCTGCAAGGCCTAAATGGGAAGCACACAAGCTTCAGAGTCTCCTCATCCTTAATATTTGTAAGATAGTAATAACTTGCCCGTGTAATTCTAAAGGATGTTGAGAAGTTAACCTTCATAACGTTAATGCATAAATGTTTGCAAATACGTAAGAATAGATACGGAGAACTCTGCTACTTACCACAAGAATTTTGTGACCAATTGGATAGCATTAAGAGGTGTGTTAATTATATTGAATAATTCAGGCCGTGGAAAGCAATCTCTATAAGGGAGGGAGCTATGAACGCCAATTGTATTTACCACCTTGAATAAAAGTTGCATAATTTCTGCTATTTACTTCAGGCATGCAGCAAAGGTGGAAAAATCTGGGCATGGAGTGTTTACTACTGGAACAAAACACTCCAACAAGAAATTTGCTTGTATAGAAGCGAGGTCAGTGTACTTTTTCATGGTTTATACTTGGCTGAAGCAAGTAAGCAGAAGCCATTTCGTCCTGAGTAATGCACATATATCTCTGTGATTCTGGTGTCATTTTTTGCTTTGTAAGTATGCAGAAGATTTAGTTATGTGGGAAGCTATGAGAAAAAACAGCTGTCTGGCACGCATGGTGGCTTATCTTAGAGTGGGAGAATCAAAGCGAAACTTGCACTGTTTGACACTCTGATGTATTAAGCCTGCTGTTATCCAGATGTAAAAAAGATATTTATAGATTAACTGGTGTTAAAGAAAATATTAACTATTTACAAACTTAGGACACATTCAGGGTGGAAAAAAAAACCCACAAAACTTCTGTAGCCTGTCTCTAAGCCATTATTTTATCCTTTGTTTAATGAAAAGACATAAGTTTACCTTTTCCTCTTTTGTTATTTTCAATAGAAAGACAAAATATGCACTTGCCCAGAGTACTAACATTTATGTGAGGGTGAAACCCTCACACACTGACTCCTCAAACGAGGGATTTAAAAGGCCCCATGCACCAATGTCGTGTAACACTCCTTCAGCATTATCCAAAGAATGGATCAGCTTTTCGTCCTGCCTGTTATGGGGAAAACTGTAGCAACTTGAATGCCATTGCATAGGAATTCTTGAGGGGTGGAGAGTTTAAAATAATTTTTTTTAATGTATAAAATCTTAATAAAATGTTATTATCTTTTTTATTTGCCCAGGGGACCCCAGAGGTGCAGGTACCTCTTCTTATTGCGCCGTATGGATGCATTTGGATAATAACCACACGAGGGCAGAGCAGAACAGACATCTGCAGACAGCCAGACGGCAGCCTGACTTAAGAGAAGCGTCAAGTTCTGATATTTTTGTAAGGGATTTTCTATATTTATCCATTCAAACACACACACATCTGGAATTATTTAAATATAAATATATCGATAGAACACATGTACACAGTGAATATATATTAATAGTGTGCATTTGTAAATATGTATTTCTGGCAAGTATGAGGAAAATCAGTTTGGTTTCCATTTTGGATTGGCCTTAGGAAGGATCTGAGAATAACAGAGGCATAAAAAGAACTGAACCATATTTCCCTCTCATTAACATAAGTTGACAGTGCTTTCTTCAGTCTTTACTACTGTACAGGTAGGAGGCTGTGGTTAAGCAAGACAAGGATCGAACTCTGAAATGGGGAGACCCATCCAATCTTAAGGGCTTCCACGATCAGGGACACCCCCATTTTACGAGCTTCAGATCTCCTGTACTGAGCAACTGGAAGAAGCAAGTTTTGGTCATCTAAAGCGCAAGTCAAAAAAATGAACTTTGTTATTACTAATCTACACAGTTACACTGAATACATGGTGCATACCAGTGTTTAAAATCTCCCAGCCTCACTAAATTAAAGCGATCTCAGATATGCAATATATTTTTTATAGGCAGCCTTGTAAAAATTATTTGTCATGCTTGTATGTCTGGAATGTGTCAACAACACTGCAGGCACTGAACCACTTGATAGTAATTACTAGGGGGGGAAGAAGAAAAGAAAAAGAATTAGGAGCAAAATTAACAACTGAATTATATGAGGAAAATTAAAAGAAGCTTAATTGAGCAGAAGACTGAGAGCCACTTCCCCAGAAATCCTATCCCAGCTTGCCATCTTATTCCTTGTACAGTGCCAAATAAATGTAACATTTCTGTTTCTCGTTGTTTCGAGGATTAATTAGCAGCACAACAATTGGGAAACAAAATAACAGAAAATGCTGAGCATTGTTATCATGAGCTTGAAGTTCCCTGATCTGATGTGGGCGCACAAGTGAATGGCCTCTGCACTGCAAACTACATAGAAGCAATACTTTAAAGGTGGTTGATTTATGATTACCATTACATACTTAAAATGAGGAGAAAATAATTGTAATTAAGGTTTAAATTATGTTATGATTAAATTCAAGACACAAGTTGTGCTGGTTAAGCACCTCCTACCTTCTGTTGCTCTGTGGGGCACACTTCATAGCTCGTTACTGCAGGGCAGCTGCAACACAAACAGCAAGAACCCACCAGTGCTACAGATGCTGCAGTACCTGCGAGTAACAACAGCTCGATCACCACAAATAATTACACAACTGAAGGAGAGAGAACATGGTGCAAATATCAGCAACCTGATGCTAAGCTGTGTTTTCTGTAGTGCTTTTTGCAAGTGAGAGTAACACAGTATGTCAGCGCTCACTGGGCCGAGGGTCTGAGCCTCCGGCCTGGATGACACGTTGCAGTACAGCACCCACTACCTCTCCTCATCCCCTGGTTTAAGCATGAGGAGGACCAACATTTCACACAGTCTAATAGTGACGGGATACATGAGAATGGCTTTAAACTAAAAGAGGGGGATCTTAAGTGACATGTTCAGAAGAATTTTTTTACTCAGAGGGAGGTGAGGCCCTGGCATAGGCTGCCCAGAGAAGCTGCAGCTGCCTCATCCCTTGCAGGCATTCAGAGGCCAGGCCAGATGGAGCCCTGGGCCGCCTGGTCTGCTGGGGCAGCCCTGCCCACAGCATGGAGTTGGGACTGGATGGTCTTTAAGGTCCCTTCCAACCCAACTCATTGTGGGATTCTGCAGGGAGAAAAGCAGCACTCCTGGAAGGCCCCAGTGACACCCAGAACGGGGCACTGGGATTGAAGGGGGTGCCCTCAGATATCTGCACACAGAACCTAGATGTAGCCTGCACTACTCAAAGCAATCCAGCAGTTTGCTTTTCCCTTTTTTTTTCTTTTTTCCTCCATGGTTAGCTGCTCAGAAGACATACAGCTGAAGCATGGTTTGTGCCAGTTTAGCTGGAGACAAGCAGCCCTGTTCAAGAGAAGCATTTCTTTCTCTCCCTCTTATTTTCTACACTCATCTGCTGCTACCTTAAGGAGCAAACATACATACATTAGTATTGGGAACTTGTGTCTCAAGCGTGGACTTCTTTCTGAGCTCCTGACCTCACTTGGAGAGGAGGGAGTTGAGGACCACAGAACACTGAACCTGCCAGGACCCAAATAGCCTTTAAGGTACTGTATAAAAGTAATGGGAAACAACAGGAAGAGGTTTGAAGAAGTGCCTGTGATCAATCACCACACAGCCACTAAGTTGATCTCTCACAAACTTACTGAAGCTCTTAACTACTGCATTGATATAAACATAGCTGCTTCATTACAAAATAATAATAATAAAAATAAACTACTAATTTTCAAACTTTAATTTGACCTTAAAAAATAAAGTGATTACTTACACTCTGGCTTCATTAAGGCTTAATTTTGTGGTTCTGCTGCCCGCCCACCACCATCTCATCCATGGCTAAATAGATTTGCCTTGGTGGATCTAGGAACAAGAGTAATTTGATTATCTGGTTGCTTTAGCATTAGCTGAAAAGGTTCATCCAAATTGATTTTTTTTTTTTTTAATAATCTGGTTCTCTAATCACCTGAGGGGAGAAACCTACGTAATTTAAATGCATGACATTTGCCCTTCCCATCAACCAGTAACAGCTACCCGTAGCAACATTGGCAAACTCATTACAGCTGTTCTTGTCTGTAGGTGGACCATTTTTTCTGGAAGTTGGTCAGCAGGGTTGAATTGCTTTGATTTTATGCAGCAGGAGATGGTCAGGAACAAAGCCTGTACCAAACTCCAGCATCACCAGAGCTTTTAATTACTTTAGTGGCCAAAATGTTGGTTTGCAACCTAAGAGTTCTTGCTAAAATGTAATTGTAATGTGTAGCCTTAAAAATATTATTAAAAAAAAAAAACAAACAAACAACACAGGATAATGGTAATCTTGACACTGGAAAAGTACTTTAATTCACAAAGGAAACATATAGAAACCTAATTTGTTGGTTAAGCAGAATCATATTCACATGTGATTAGGAAGGTATTGGAAAACTTGGTGAAGAATTGTATTAATTTCAGAGTTAATCAGTTGCACAGTGCTGGGACAGACTGCAGCTGGGAGACCTAGACAGTGGCTATGGGAGGCAGAAATGCTAAAGTGAGGGGATGACTGAGCAGGCAAGAGGAGCTGATTTGTAAGTCTGATTTAACTTTCGTGCCTGGAGACATATAACAAAGGATAGAAGATTAATTTGTCTTTTAAATGAATTTGAAATAGTAAACTTGTTCATAAAAGAAAGTATGCTTTGGTTTAGAATATATTTCTCCGTTGTTTGCCTCTGTTCAAAAAATAGCCATATTTCTGATGGCCATCAGTACAACAATATTCTTAATAAAAATGCCAGTCAGAATTCATTAGTAGGTCATATGAATATATCGTGCACATCAAGAAAAATAATAGAAAAATAACCAGGATATAAGTGGTTTTCTGAACTTTGATGGCAGCAGTCACACTTAACTTGTACAGCTGCTGCTTTGCTGCTACCATGGGACATGGTTGTTGCTCCCTTCCGATGGCACAAGCTTAAAGCAACCATACACTACCACTGATCAAACATTAAGTTTGACAGCTCCTGTAAGGACACCCTGCCAGAGCCTGTCATTAACAGGGGAAGATACTCTGAGGCACTGACTAATAGGACAAACATGGAAAACAAAGGCTACAAGCATTATGCGCAGCTATTGCAGTGATGCTTCAACACGATTTATCTGTCTGCTAAAGCAGGCATTTTTCTGACAGTAATATCTGGACTGACATTCAGACTAAGTTGTCTTCTATCTTTCCAATGAAATATTTAACAGCTTTAGCTGCTTGCACTGTTTCTTCTACTATGCTAGTATTCAAATTTGATAGGATTGTATAGCCTTTCTGTCTCTTATCTACCACTATTTTCTTCTGTAATAAATTCAAATCTGTTTTAGAGGAAACTGCTTTTTGTTTGAAACTGGTGAGTTTAAAATAAATATTCTGTGAAACAGTTTCTATCCACAGTGATCCTGAACACCTCCCGCTCACACTCTTGCTATGTATTATCTTGCTAATGGTAGGAATAAATATTAATTATTTTGTGCACATACTTCTGTATGTGTGTCCAGTTTAGGAGACCAAAGTGTTTCTCTAGGTTTCTGGCTTTCTAGCTTGCATCAGAGTAGACTTTCAAAAGCAACCAGTGGTGCATGTTATGCACCCTGGGTCTTTGTTATATGATCAAATTAATCTTTCTCAGCAACCAGCCTGGGAATCCAAAGTGGGAAACAGGGAGCAAAGACTCAAACAAAAGCCAGTTCTTGGAACATGCTCACCCAGGCTAACATAGAGCAATGTTCCCCCGCTGTTTGATCTGTTTGGGGATGACAGCAAACATTACACGGAAGTTTCTTCTGTTTCGGTGGCAGTTAGATGAACTCTTTGCAGTGCAGATGTTGGAAGGCACTTGACTTTGTCCTGTTGCTGCTGCTCTTCTCTCTTTCTCACCTCTGCAAATCAAGGAGAGACTCGCAGTCACCTGTAGGAGTCTCCTGTAAAGCAGATTAATCGGTGGCAATTAAGAACTAGGTTACTTCCTGAGGCTACCAGAGCTGCTCCCAACTCACAGTTTGTAAAGGAGATCAAAAATCTGAACCTCTCACATTGAAAAGATTAAATTATTTGAACTGTAGCTCATGCTATTGCAGTGCACAAGACAGTTTGATATTGGTAAAGCAGTATTTTTTGTAAAGATGTCATGTGAAGAATGACTGACTGAAATGCAGCTATTCACTGGTAGGCTGTAAATTTGGGGATTTTTTAGCATTACTTTGTTTTACTTTTTGCTTGAACAAGCAGTTGTGTGTGATGGATTTTGACAGAATCAGGGAAGATATTCTGAAAGGCAAAAATTATTTACATTTCACAGCTGACTGAGTAGTGGTTTGTCTCTCAATGCTGAACGTGGCACTGTGAATTCTGTCTCCAGCTCTTCTGTCCTAGCTGGGAATCAGAACAGCAACGTGGCTTTCCACCCCCACAGGGAGCTCTTGTCAGGGTTTTCCATGGGAAATCCATGGGGAATTTGTGCCACCTCCCCAGGCTGTTGGTAGGAATGAAGATGGTATCATGCTCTATTCTGTGCTGTTCCGCCATGCTCTGTAAAGTGGGTATCAGGGGTGTTATTCTTGAAAACAACCTGGATGTAATTGTCTTAATAAAAAAGTGAGGTGTTATCTTCACTGCCATTTTAAAGATATGGTATACCAGAATTTTCATATAAAGAGAATATACGAGTTAAGTTGCTTGCACATGATATAAATGAAAAGAAATGCCTAAATGTTGCCCCTGGAGTCAGTCCAGACTGACCCTTCCTATGTGTTAAGAATATCGTTTTGTGATCCAGACTTACGTGATGTGTGATTACAGCCAGAAAACAGACAGCAGCTTGGCCACAGGTTTTCCAAAGCAGTCAGCAGTCAGCAGTCAGAGTTTTTTGGGGCCTGAGCGCCTGTGCAATCTCAACTTATTTGAGTGGGACTTGCTTTTCCAGAGCTGGCATTTGTTTGCCTTCAGTGATGCAGAGGTGCTCAGAGTTCACAGACTGGTTGAGGTTGGAAGAGACTTTTGGAGCTTACCACGTACAACCCTCAATTCGGAGCACTCCTCAACACAGAGAAACTAGGAGCTCGTTTTAAATCTGATGACACTTAAAGATGACACTTTGGCTCCTAAGCAACACAGTGATCTTGAAAATTTTCAACCCCTGTTCTTCTGTGAAGAGGTGGAACAATAAAGTCAGGTCACTGGGTAAGAATGTACCTCCCTCAGGGCAAGGCACGTGTCCCAGTCTCATGTGGGCTGAACTGATGTGTGCTAAAGGCTGCTTTCAAATGACTGCTGTAAACAGCACTTAGTGCTGGGGCCAATGAGGCCCCCCATATGGCATTTCCTTGTATCACCTCCCTGTGCTCTGCTGGCTGTTGGGATGTTGCATCACTGCAGCTCCCAGGTGATGCTCTGACCTTTTAATGGCACGAAGCACTGTTCAGTGTTATCTTTCTCATTTGTTTCATTCTGTCAAACCCCCACAGGGGGAAACTGGAAGAAACAGACTTTTGAGACTTGAGTCTTATGCACTTGGTTTCTCCTTCTGAAAAGTAAATATTTGTTTAATAATCTACGGAACTTGTAAAGCAGCTGTGAAATGATCTCAATGTAAGATCTTGTGAGGGGATCCAGGATGTAAGAAAACAACAGGCAAGATCTTGTTTACTCTTCTTTGAGAATACTGCAAAACATCTGTTGATGAGAATACCGCCAGTAAGTCAAGTTTGAAAGGCAGCTGTAGAGTATATGGCTGTACCTGCTGTGCTGGTGAGCACATAAAGGCTTTTGTAAGACACAATGACCAGAGGAGTGCTGGGCAGCTGCCCCTCTCCCTCCTGTGAACAGCACATTCCTGATGCCCACCCTGTGCTCCTGTGTGCACCCAAATTCATATCTTCTTACTCTGCTGAGTCTTACCTTTTCCAGCCTCGGCCCTGCCTTAGAAGGTTCCCAGTTCTCTCCTACCTCCAACTGCCTTTTCTGGGCTACTTACTGCGTACCAGCTCGGAACATAAATGTATGTATCTGTTGTGTTTATATTTTGAAGAGTGGCTTTGGTTTTTATTTACACTCACACTAACTCAATATGTCACCTGGCATCATTTAGACTTTTCTAGTCAGGCTCCCTTTGCGCCACATTTGTCATATTACCTACTCTGGTTCTGTTTTCCTTTTCCGTTTCCCTACCATCCCTGATTCACTCTGTGCTCCTGCTTTCCATTCAGCTGCCTCCTTTGTTTGTAAAAATGTAACCCAGGGCACACTGTTTCATTCTTTCTTTCTTAAGAGTCATTTCTTAGTAGGAAATAGGCATTGGTTGGATCTGTTGGAAAGTAAACCCCAAGTTTGTGGTCTTACACTCATCTCATTTCTTTCAACCTCCTGAGAACAGAATGTTTTTCCTGTAGATACTATATCTTCTCTTATTTCAACACCTCTGTCACTGTGAACTTCACTCATCCCCAATTCGTTTTCAGCCAAGCCATCCTGCTTTGCTTCATGAGTCTGCACCTCTTGCCCTCTAAGTTGCCCTTCAGACATAGCTTTTCAGTTACAGCTGACATTGCTTTTTGACTGTTCTAACTTCTCACACATAATCTCCTCTAATTTGGATGGACCCTTCATTGCTACATTTCTTACTGCTTAGCAATAAAAGGGGAAGAATAGCACTGTACCCATAGATAGTGTTAATGACTATATGTCATTAATATGTCATGTTACTTTGCCCTTATAAAAGAGCATATACTTCCACTGTGTTACAAGGCACTATAATAGACTCCATATTGCACTCTTGTTCTTTATAGCCAGTGAGTAGTACATTACACCTCTCTTTACAGATAGATGCATTCTGCAAGGTTTAAGTGCTTGACTGGTGGAATCACCTGTACCATGCTCAGCCCATATCCTGCTTGTACAGAAGTAAAGCTCGGTGATGCATTCACCAGTATTTAGAAAGTCACTGGAGAATAATAGCTAACCACTGACTGTCTGTATTTCTACAGCTGGAACTCCTTGATATTGAAAAAATAATATTTTTCTTCATTCAGCTTACAACTAATTTATGAAACTCTCAGTTGTGGTTCTTGCACTGACCCAAGGAATATGCTGCCACCTACTGCAGCTAGGGGAAGAGAGTTACACGCTGGTGCCTGCTTCGATCTTCTACATGAACTTCCAAATGTTCTACACATCTAAACCCCAAGATTTGCCATTTCAGATTCTTCTGAGTGATACTGAGAATGATTCTCCCACTGTCCATGTAGTAGATTTTTAAGCACTTTTGGCTTCTGTTCAATGGAAATGTTTGAGTAATGCAGAAACTGGGATGGTGAATATCTGAAGCTTTGGGTTTTTGCACAGCCTTACCAACTGCGCTGTCACAAGTGAAGAAATTACACATTGTTCCATGTGGGCACTCCATATATGCCTCACAGAGACGGCAAAATTCAACACAAATAACACTGAACATAAACAGCCAAGGTGTCTAACTTAGCCAAATCTACCACAGTCAATTGGAATGTTGAAGCTAAACTGTTGGCAACGTGCTGGTTGGATGTAATGCCGAATCTATTGCTTCAGGCTAACAAAAAGGAAAGGAAAAAAAAAAAAAAAAGAAAAGTATTAACAATACAGAATCCACTATAAATGTCAAAGAACTGGATTTTCTTGAGAAACATTGTAGTACAGTACCTGTGGCTTTCTTCTCTCCAAGATGTCAAAATAGCATATAAAAATTGTACTTTGCTTGAGTAATCTCTTATTCTTTAAAATGTTAAATGACACTAATAATGTGTGGAAGTAAAACACTATAGGTTATGGCTACATCTGCAAGTAGAGCAGACCCTGAGAGCAGATGAATAATGTAAAGCCTTTGCTGCAAGCATCTACACCATATGAGCATCTCCGGGTGTTAGTTTAGACTGACTGGAGCTGGGCCCTGGGCTGAACCTTGGATCTGAAGCCTGTGAGGACTGTGCTTGCAGCCACCTGTGGTTTCACCCAAAGGAATCCCTTTACGATCTCAGAGACCTCCTCATGATGTGAATAAAATCATGGGAAGGGGGAACAAAACACCCTTCTGATCTGCACTAAGTCATGAACATATGATCCTAGATTAAGTCACAAAAATTCACAGGACTTTCTTGTAAAATAAGTCATTGTCGGCTATTCTTGACATATAGTTGGCTATTTTCTGTCAATAGACAGTATCTTATTATCTAGTAGCTTGACCAGAAACTCATACCTTTGTAAATTTAAATTATTGTTTTTAGATGTGAAATGTACATGTTTTGTTTCATCTCATCCCACTCCTGAGAGTAAGATCTAAATGTTGTTTCAATGTTTATACAGCAAGATTGCTTTCTGAAGAGTTTCCCTAGGAACAGCTGTGAAAAATGTTAGTGTGATTTCTGCAAAGTTTGTGGAGTCCATAGAGTTCCATTGACTGTAATCTTTGCACTATGCATCTTCCAAGCCCTGGAGAATGCAAGTTTGCACACATGTTCGATCTATGTTAACACATTTTTGGGTCTTGACAATAAAAGGTACATACTAAGTCATGCTGGTTCATACTGCTAACTGGGACTGCAAAGGATAATTGCACATGCTCCTCACAGACAGGAGCATTCTGTGTTATTTACTGTTGTAGACGTATTAATACAAACATAACCTTGATGACCTGTTCTATTTAATGTTCTCTCATAAGCTGTTAATGGGGTATCAAGCCCCCTGTACAAATGCGAATTCTTAAAAAAGAGAAATTGAAATGAAAATGAAAATGCTTTCCAACTGTGCCAGAAGAACATCCCAAGGTGTGCAATATCCATATTTTTTTAAGGCATCTTCTTTTCTGGCTCTTCTGCCTTCCTTTAGCCACCTCTTCCCTAATCCAGCACACGCTTTCCCTTTCAGCTCTCATGCCGTTACAGAGATGTTCTCCCATGGTTGCAACCATCGCTTTGGGGTATGCCAACCCAAACACAGGCTGTCCTGCACAGGTCAGCCATGGTCCAGGGACAAAGATGGATATGTGCTGGCTCAAGCAGAGATCACATGGTGGGAGCTTGGATACTGAGGGAGCTCCTTCAGCTGCTATGCAGTGTACCACGAGAAATTGAGGAACATCCTATGATTACTGGCTGCAATGCTCATGCCCACTGGGATCTATATTTTCCAGCCAGCAGTCTTTTTGCAAGGAGGGAATGTGGGGCAGAAGGAGGGAGAACACAGCTTTTATGCTTGCACCAGCAGTGATAAACTCTCCTCTCTTCTCAGATCGGTCGGGGACTGAGCTGCTGAAAGATTTGGTAGCTGACCTCAATTTTCTTTTGGTTTTCCTATAGCTTTCACAGTGGATGTACCTCAGGGTATGACAAGTGCTGATCTGGTATTTGTTTAGGTGAACAGACCCTCCTTCCCCCATGGGTTCTTCCCTTTCCCTCTTATCCCACTTGAGAAAGAAAAGGAGACCAGGAAAATGCAGGAAAACAAAAGGTGACTGAAATTAGCACTCAGGTTTAGCACTCAGTGAGAAAAAAATATATACTTCCAGACTATTTAATATATTACTTATTTCTCTTTTTAAAGTGTTTTGCTCAGTTCCATGGAGATGACAGAAAATGACTGAAACATGAGCTTGTTTGAAAAGCTATTGGAGCACGTGTGCTCCTCAGGGTACACAAAGTTCCCAGTGCTCACTGCTTCAGAGGGAAAAGGCTGTCCTCCTTTTCTGTCGTGTTGCAGTCCCAACTCACTGGAAGTTTCTTGGAAAGCAGGAGTGCATTCCCAGCTCTGTTTGTTCATACCAGCGTTTGTTATGCAACTTCTGGCAATGCAGTTTATAATACATTCCTTTACTATTTTTCTCTTTGTGCTGTTTTTTTTTTTTTTTTTTTTGTACTATCATCAGCTGTTTTACTTTTTCCTCATCCTTCAAAATCTGAACACATGGTTCTTAGTTTTCCTTTCAGAAAGGAAAACTAATTTACTTATTCAGGTTCTCCTTATGGGAAGAATGTCTTTTATTACAGTTTTTTTCTGACAAACTGAGGTGATGTCTCTTTACAGCCTAACTGTTATGTCTTAAAATCATTATTTGCATTTAAATATTTTTTCTATTTAATTCCTTAATTTATGTTTCAAATCTAACACTAGATCCTACTTTTATCTCATTTTAAGACTCCTGCACCTTCAGTCAAACCAAATTATTGTGATTGAAGTACAGCTGTAAACCCAAATGTTAGGTAAATTTCAACTAACTTTTTTTTCTCTTTGTTTTCTTTCATTCAGTTGAGCACATGCCCTGCAGTTGGCTTGTGGCATCTGCTATGCCTGTCTTGTGCCACATCTGAGCAGAGCTGGCAGCTCCATACAAAGAGAACAGAGTTATTTTAATGGGGAATATCTTCTGTAGGAAACAAATCTGTATTTTCTTTTCACCTCTCCTTGAAGCCCGATCCATAGAGGTCAAGAGCCAACCCTCTGGGCTGCCATTGTGAGGGGTCACTACCCCACACATTTACTTAAGTGTTTAGATTCTTTGCCCATGGAGAAATGAATGTGTTTCAATCTGAAATATGTTATCTGATTGGGTGTTTGTTTTTAATACTCCTACATGTCCAGTGGTTGGTCACTTTGGTGAATGACTGAGAAACCAGTGCCTCAGATCTGGGTTTGGGGCAGATTTGATGAATCAAATGTCCATGACAAACTCTTTGGGAGAAGTGACAGGCCAATTTACAATCAATTGCTACAGACAGTAGAAACAGCTGCTTCCCATCCTCTCCTTTTCATTCACTGTTCAAGACAATTTTGGCTAAAGTGGAAGAAATTGTAGGATGCCCATTAACATACACTGCTTTATTTAGCACATGCATTTTACTCCTCTTTCGTTTGTTTCTAAACTAATCTTCATCTGCTGAGCCAAGAACAAACGACACTAAGTATGAAATCTGGCAAGGCAGCAAAGACAGGCAAATGAGTGAAGGGGACAAGAGGAGGAATTTGCTTCAGTAAGATTTTCAGCTCGTCACTGATATCAGACAAACCCTCCAAGACTCTCAGTGCACCACTTGGAAGAAAAATATTTTGTAACTATATTTTTTAGATTATTTTTTTTTTAAATAATAATTCTTCTGTGTATCCAAAACAGTGAAAGTGTTTGACTCAGTTGCTTACGTACAGGTGTGTAGTGACATCCGGGATTCCCCAGATCTGTTTGGCTCCAGAAGGGCATGGGTAGCCCCACAGGTCTTCCCAGCCCCATACAGGTATCTGGGGTGTTCTGGAACATCTCATATCCTATAACAAAGTGACAGTTTGGCAGCTGAACTGAATGCTGAGATGCACTGTCAGTATCAAGGGATGGAGGATGAACACCTGGTGAGAATGCAGTGTGAATGTAATGCTCAGATACCACTGCAATATGTAATTTTTAATTTATATTTTCCTTTTTTTAATTTTTAAGATGATGTTTATGCATAATGTCGCGGTGACTTTGACAGCTTTTTGGACTATGTGTCACTTGGATCCTGGATTCCCCCTTACCTTGTCTACCCCATGTGTCCAGCCAGCAGCTGATGCTAGAATCAGTTATTTAGTGTTTGCCTGACATTAGGAGATTCAGTGTGATGCTGATGCTGCTCAGGAGCAGTTGGATGGAGCCCTGAGCCAGTGGTGGTGAACCTGCCCACAGCAGGGGGGTTGGAGCTTAATGATTTTCAAGGACTGTTCCAACCAAAGCCATCTGATGGCTGTCAAACCCACTCATTGTGTTTAGCTGAAGGTGTCCTGTGGGCCATAAAGCCTGATGTCTCCATGAGCTCCTCTTCATACAGTTGCCCCAGTGTCTCCCTCACCTTTCCTGAATTAGCATTAGGAGGGATCTGACGGTGTCCTAGGAAAAGCTTCTCTCAACCACAAGCATCCGAGGTTTAAGCATTGTTTTTTTCTGGGTTTGAATGTTCTGCAAAGCTAGGGCAAGTTTTACAAAGAAGTTCCAGTACCTTCATCATGAACCAAGTCTTTTTCCTCTTTCTGATGGGAAGGGAAATATGCTTATTCTTCCACATTTATCTTATACATGGAAAAGGAAAAAAAGAAAAAAGAAATAAGAAAGAAAGAAAAAAGAAATAAAGAAAGAAATTACTAATTGCTCAATGCCTTCACCTGGAAAGAAATCTCTTGTGTCTGCCAAAATGCTACGCTTGAATCTATATTTTAAACAGAACGTGATTCTTTTCCAAAGAGTATGTCAATACTGCCCTGTGACATTTAGAATTGTTAACATTCTTTCCAGAGAAATCTAGATCTATAAACGATTTCTTGTAATAACGAACAGAAATAGCTACATTTCCTTTGAAGTCAACATGGAGCTCCCCAAACTGCAGTGAATCTCCTCACCAAAGTATGTGACTAACAGATGTCCACATTTTCAGCTGAAATCCAACACATGCCTATGTTATGTTAGCTATTTTCTAGACCACACATTTTTATCATTTATCAAAGTTTAGTGTCTAGGTTTATTTTAGTCTTTCATATAAATAAGATGAAAGCTCTAGATCATCAGTTCTTTCTGCTCTTATTTACTGGAAAATATTTCATACCACTTTCAGAGATTAAGATTTGGTAACACTTTATTTTAGCTGTCTTATTATTTTAATTTATGGAGTGTTCTCAGTAATAGCAGAGATCATAACAGATACCTTTGGTATGAAGTGGGTGAGCACTGGTGGGGAGTCGCAGAATCATAGAATATTCTGAGTTGTAAGGGGTGCATAAGGATCGTGGAGTCCAACTCCTGGCTCCACACTGCACCACCAAAAATACACCAAAGAATGTATGTCCAAGAGTGTATATCCAGATACTTGTTGAACACTGTGATTTTGGTGCCATGACCACTGCCCTGGGGGTCCTGTGCCAGTGTCCAAAATTAAGCTAGTCCCAGATCCTAAAGCAGTGCAGGAAGAAACAGAACGGTCATAGTTATGACATAATAATGAAGATAAGTAAGAAATGAATATTGGAACTAAGAGCCAGGCGTTATTGGAGTAGAGCAATTTTAGAGCTGATCTGTTCATAGAGGCTGCACCAGGGAGTTGCTCACTTTCAGCACCCCAAACCTGAGCATGAGAATTTTCAAACCAAATTGCCTGAAAGGGTGAAACATCAGAAAAACATGCCCAGTTTAGAACCAACTATAGTCATTTCCATTAGTTTCCTTTTTAAAATTTTACATGGACTTTGGAGGCTCAGAATCTGAAGATGTTTCTCATTTTGATGGTCAGACAGGTAATAGAAAAACTGTGTTGTAACAAAATTTACCAGATCTGAAATCAGAGGAATTTTGATGTCAGAGTGTAAATAAAATATTGATAGGATGCTGATGCTTAAGCTATCTTGAGAAATATAGGTCATGTGTCAGTGTTGGATGACTTGTGATTTGATTTACTCTCCATGGCCTTCATGTAGGCTAGCAATGCACCTGTATTGAGTCTGTGCAGTAAGTGTGCAGCAGGAAGATTGAATGCAGCATAGTTTGATGTTCAGGACTGTTGTACACTCTTATTTTTTAAGGATGCTGTGGGAATTAGATGTTCAGTTTGCAAGGAGTTTCAATGATGTGAAGTGTATTAGCTGTGAGATGAGTGTCTTACAGTCTCCTGTTGTGCTGAGTTAACATCCTATCCACAGAAACAGCTCAACAGGCAGGAGGGAAAAAAGGAAGGAAAATGTTCTTGTCTAAAGGAGAAAGACAAGGGGAGTAAGCCTACCCAGGGATTAAAAACTCCAGGAGTTCTGAATCTCTGAACTAAAAGGAGAAGGAGAAAAAAAAATAACCTGGCTAAAAATATCACAGGAATCCTTGTCTAAGCAGACTGAGGTCTATTACATAACTGTGAATCCTGGCGATGAGCAGTGCTTGAGCACAGCGTATTCCTACAGCACTGCAATCTGTCTGAGTTTAAAGTGTGTCCTGTTTCCATTTATGTCCAGGTGTGGTGTTATTATCCCTGATACCAGAAACTGAGGTGAAATAAATTTATACTGCAAGTACTGGGACTTCCATGGATGAACAGCAGTTCACAGGAACAGAAGGAGTTTCTCCAGAAGTCATTCCTGTGCAATGGGTCACTCTACTTTAAAACAAATTCCGTCCTTGGTGTATTTTTCAGAATGTGGTGATCCAGAAGGGACTGATATAGCATTTTTCTGGGGTGGTGAATGTTGTGGGTGGTGAGTGGTTTGCTGGGCGGTGATTGGAGTCACCTGGGATGTCCCTGCACAGTGGAGATCCTGAATGCCAATGGACAGCATTATAACACCCTGGTCTGTACTGAGCACTGTTACTGGCTTAGCAGGAAAAAAAAAGATAAAAAAAAGAGGATGACCTTGCTGGCTGTCTTGTTGGGAGATCAGAGACATTAGAGACATTTTTCAATGCTGTTGTTGGCTTCTGGAAGAAGTTATTCAGTGCAGGAGAGTGAAGGCTACCTGTGGAAGCCCCAGAAACCTTTCCATACTCTTCCTTCTCTCAGGGAGATCAGAACACATCTGTTTT
The DNA here is from genome assembly GCA_002909625.1 of Bambusicola thoracicus. Classification (NCBI taxonomy): domain Eukaryota; kingdom Metazoa; phylum Chordata; class Aves; order Galliformes; family Phasianidae; genus Bambusicola; species Bambusicola thoracicus. The sequence continues at coordinate 24,950 of PPHD01002900.1, forward strand.
GCCAGCAATATTCTCCTGAGGTTTCAACAGGTTATCCCTATGCAATTTATTTTATCTAAAGTTGATTTCAGCCTTTAATATCCTCAAACCTTCAGTGAGAAGTGCTATACAATAAGTCAGACAAGCAGATACAACAGTTTCTTGCATAAAATTGTATGAGCTTTTAAAGATGAACAAAGGGTAAGCAGCACAGTCAGCACTTTGCTGTCTTCCCTGAGACCTCATCCTCTCCAGGGAAATGACAGATACCAATCAAACATAACTCAGTAAAATGTAAGACAGTAGGTTCGCTGTGGATTCAAATTTAATCGTCTTAATCGAAACTTTAAGTTACAAAGACTTTTTAATTTTCATTGGGTAGCTTTTCCTCTTAGCCATAAGTTAATCAAGTCTAGTCCAAGGTGGTCATAAGAGGCATCGCTGCTCATGCATACGAACAGCAAAACGTCAGCAACAACAAAAAAGGAAGCACTCTGCCCATATCTAGGCAGCTAATTAAGTGCCCTCTCTTAGAGCTGTAATGCACACTTGAAGATATGCCTGGTAGTGTAGGACACACAACAGATGCTGATTATTACTGACATAATAAAAAATTTAGCCAGACACGAACCAACCAGCTGACAGCTGCGCCAGCAGTTTGCTGGTAGCCTTGGAGGGTAACCATCCCTTCTCTTGATAAGGCACACAGCCAAGGGAAGTTATAGAGTACAATTTGCAATTGTCATAGATAGAGCAGTAGGATCGCAGAGTCAAAAGGGATGATTAAAGGCTCAGGGAGACAGTATAGCTAGGTCATATTTATGCACTGGAGAAGCTGACAACTGCAGGGGACTTACTATGGAACTCTTGGTCACAACATCCTTTAGCAAAACTGATTTTGCTGGGGAAAAGAATCAAAAACTCAATGGCATATTCAGCACTGCATCTCCTAAATACTGCTGTCTGGCTTTGATGGACACCTAAATTGATCTGCCTTAAATAAATATTAAGTATGACAAAGAAAGAGATTTAAAGCCACCATCAGAAAATTGATCCATAGAAATTGATGGAAGGCTTCAAGATGAAATTATTCTTCCCTTGTACACAGGTGCTCAAGATTTTTTTCTGTTGACTCTCTGTATTTTTCTGCTATGTAGTACATGTTTACCTTCTGTTGCCAAAGCGTGGGCATCCCATACCCTTGTCCTGAATCAGTTGCACAAGAAACATTTTTTTTTCTCCTGAATGATGGACTCAGACTCCAATATATGCTATTTGCAGACACTCTCACCAGGAGAACTGGAGTCCAGAATACATTAGGAGGCACACTTTCAGAACAACCTGTAAATTTTCTGCTTGAGACCGATACTGATCAGTATTTTAATTTTGTCTAAACGGATATATATCTTATTTGTCACAAATTCAATTGTGTAGGTAAAGATAAAATCATTTTCCTTTTTTTTGTTCTTTTTGATTCTTTATTAAAGAGTGATACGTGATATCAGACCAATGCCACGTTACCTTTCTTTGTCTCGTGGCCTAGAAATTTCAGACGTTAGCTCCATTGACAATGTTACCACAGAATGCAATTCACCATTCTACTCTTTTCAGAAATACATTTATGGGTTCAGCTTGGCGAGAATCATGAAGTAGTTTTCAGTCTTCTATGTAACTACCTGGAAAATAACTGTGTCATGCAACCAAACGGAGCGGTTACTTGGCCAGTGCAGCAAGGTTTGCTCATGTGGTAGATAACTACTTTGAAAGAGTAACAGCAGTGTTCTATGAGTTCAGGAAAACAGTGAAAGTTAATAGAAAAATAGCATTGGTAGCAACTAGAGGCCCATGGCTTTTCTTGGCCTTCAAAGTCACCACTCAGGAAACTGCATAGGTAAGGTTTGTGAAAGTTTCAAATGTACTCCGTGGTGCAGACATAACAAACAAGTTGTATTATTATCATTAAAAAACAAAGCTGTCCAAGTGACCCCCTGGGGTATGAAGTACTGGATTAATGCAGAGAAAGATGAAAGGAAAACATGAAAATGCTTGCTGTCAGTAGAATAGGACAAACCGACTGCTTTAAAAACAACATGTGGATAGAGATTTCTTGACATTTTGGTTCTCTTATCTCTATCCTGGGGAACACACCTACAGATGTATTGGGAGAACTAGCTTCTGATGTTTATATTACCAGGTACATGCATTTTGTTACAGTCCTGTGTTCTAAGATACAGAATTAGTGTTGTACACATTAATCTCATGTTTAGAGACTGAATTTTCTTCATCCTGCTAAGTATTTCCAGTTTGATTCCCACATACATGACAAAATTTTAAAAATCAATAGTATTAGGTCCAGATAGACATAATGAAGAGGAAGGAACTGCATTCACCCTAGGAATGAGTGCCTCTGGCTGCTTAACAGAGTAACCCCACTTAACAGCATGTGTTACGGTTTGTAATGTCCTTTAGGATCCTTATAATGGCAAACTGCCATTAATGGCAGTCATGGCAAAGCTAACAAGTTCATAAGATGTTATGGGATGGATATCTTTATTCCCTTAATTAGAAGGGGCTTAAATAATAAAGATGGCATGTGATTTTGAGGAGGAAAAGATCTCTTCACTTCCTTTTGCAACCATATCGAAGATTTGACCATTTCTGACTTGCAGAATATGGGCAGGTTCATCGTAAGCAAGCCTTTTGCTTCTCTTCATGACCTGAGTAATGCTGGGCTGAGACTTTTGTACACTTTGGTGTACAAAAGTTTTTGCAAAAAAGTTATCATATAACCCAATAAGGCATTTGTCCAACTGTAATGCCTGTAGTGCTCAGTGAGAGTATACCACTAGAACTTTCGTAAACTAACTCACTAAGAGCAGCATTACTGAAGAAGTTGAATCTGCTGGCTGGGTCTTGCCAGTCTTCTTGACAGAGGAGAGAGGCAGGAGAAACTTGTCTTTGAGTGAGAATGAAAGTAACAGTGACTGCTAGATTTGTTTGTACATCTTGTTAGTGAACATCTTAGCAATAAAAAGTACTTAGTGGAAGAAAATATGTTTTTAACATCTGTTTTATCATTTATTACTATTTTTATGTGGGAAATCTCTCGAACGCCATTAACTAACATTAATGAATTAAAATAAATACAAGTTCCAGTTTGTTCTTATCCAATGTGTATTTTTATTTTCTGATGAGAAAATGGTCTAATTCTCTCTGAGAGCTGCAGACGTGGTCACTTCATGCAGCTGACAGAGTTTATTATACAGTATGAAGAATTGCTGTGCTACTGCATGACTGTGGTGAACTTCCCCAGCACTGAAGCATGTTCTAGGCTGGCTGCTATCATACCTCTTATTATGTGGCCTTAACTGTATCAGTTTTCTCTTTTGCCCTCCTCCCTTCACCACTTCTCCCTATCCCATACTCTTCTGCTTGGCCTGGACCTTCAATGGCTGTTCATCCCATTAATGCTGTTCATTCTGGTACTTAAAGCCAACTTGTTGACCCTCTTCACATTGCTTCTCACCCCCAGATCTCTCAGGGCTGAAGTTCTGGTTCCCAACAGGGCTGATGTTTCTAAGCCAACAAGTTCTCAGCAGGCTTTTATCCTGCAGTGCCCATCCCAGACCTTGACTAGTTGTGTTTGGGAGACAGTGTGCACTTCACCGCTAGGCACATCAATGTCATAGGTACCCATGACTAGCAAGGAAGAAACCTCAAATATAGTGATATTTTGGTGCAAACTGCCCTTAGGAGAAAAGAAAAGCTGCAAAGACAAGATGCGACAGTATAGCAATTTATGTTATTTATAAATACATGGTTGTTATTTCAGTGGGGTCATGCCACCACTAGCTTGATCTGACAAATATTAGCTAATACACTCTTTGTGTTCTCTGTAGTGTGGAAGTGTTAGAAACCTTTGACTCCATTTCTCATAATGCTTGTAACTTCCGTGTAATCTGTTTTCTGTTATTTAATAAGTTCCTGCAAAGTCATGAGCTCAATTCTTGCTCAGCTTTCAAACAGATGTTATCTTCTTTAAAAATGATCACATCCCAAATGCAGTAATTTTAAGTGCACATTCACTGTGCGGTCCAACACTTCTTGGGTTTGAAATCACATTTTATTACAAGCCAGAACAGCCGTATCTTGAAACAGAATGTGGATGTTCTTTGGAGCAGGGACTAAATACCAGATAGCATTGGTCTGGGATGAACTGTGAGGATGAGAGGTCATTTTCCTCTTCTTCCTTTTTATCATTTGTGTAAATTCACATTTAATTTTCCCATACAACAAGGCACTTCTTCCACAGGACAGGTCATAACCCAGTCTATCTTCCAATCCCAAGATTTATGACTATGCGTTGTAAGAGTTGGGTTCAAATGTCCTGTCAGAGGAGAATTCCTTTTCTTCCCAGCTCCCTCTGTGGACATGTCTTCCCTACCACTGAGTGCTGCACAAGTCTGGACAGATCAAGGCCTTCAGAGCATGAATTCCCAGTATGCAAAACCTCAGGAGGGTTTTTTGGATCTTTTCAGAACTTTATGATCAGCTAAGCATGTAATTCCTCAGTGCTGTTGAGACATACTTTTCTGGGCATGACCAAAACATGAATGGGACACACTGCTTAGTTCTGGCCATGCAGCTTTTGGAAAGCAGGGCATTTAGTTCCAAAATTTCCTTGGTTTGAACTGGGAAATTTATGAGATGCTGCCTCTTAGGGGATGTGGCATCTGAACTGGTCTATAAACATGTTCCATTTCAGCAAGAGGATTGATCCTTCTATAGACCTGTCTGAGAGGCTTATATATGGCATTTGAATTTAAATAGAGTATAGGGCTTGCAAATATCTATAACTTCCCCATCGAGGGTAGGGGCTGCACTGTCTGGAGCAAGCACCTCTGTTGCTGGCAGTGAGCCATGTTGCAAAATGCTTTGGTTGAACTGTGTATATGGAGGGAAGACAATTCTCCCTCTCTTTCTCCCTCCCTTTTTTTTTCTGCTCTTTCACTTTGTCATTCATGATGGATAAATCTGGCAGACAGGGAAGAAACTGAATTTTTGTTATTATCAGCCTGAAAGAACATAAACTTTTGCAATTCTCTTGTGTTAATGTTGTGCAGCTGTTTGACGGTCTGACTGTCAGGGAGCAAGAAGATATTTTAAAGCTCGGACTTTTGCAAACAATGTACTTCTGATTGCTTTTCAGGCAGCTCAGAAGCAGCCTGGTTGCAGAGATGGGCTGACTCCGCCATTCAGGATGCTTGCAGCTGAAAAGCAACGATCAATGCAAAATGGAAGCCGGTGCTCTCTGTCCTAAGACTGGGGCATACAGGCAGCCCTCACCTCATAACCAACCCAGTGATCTGAAGAGCTATCATGTTCCTCACCTGCAAGGAGCTTTCCTCACAGATAATACAGCTATGTCCTGCTTTCTCAGCCACACTTCTGACCCCAGCATCAATTGGAGTGACGTTGAAGTCTTATAGGAAATGTTAAAGTGAGTGTTGTTGTGAGGAGGGAGAATGACATTTATTTTCAGAGGATATGATTTGTTTAAGTGGATTTACCTCCTGAGGTCTTCTGTCAGATTTTAAAATTACCATTTGCAAATTCTTCAAATGATACTTTTGAAGCATAAATACTAGTGCTGAGTTTATTACCATTATGGAAGCATTAAACAAGACCTCTGGTTTCCATCAGTTTGGTCGGCCTGATCATTCTCTAAGCCCTCTCCCCTGCACAGTGCTCTAGAAGGAAATTCTGAAATTCTGACATTAAAAATTAAAAAAAAATCGTATAATATTTTATTTAACTTGAATTAGAGGTGAGAGACTGGGGACTGCTGCACATTGTGCCCCATGCTTTCAGTGTCAGAAGAATCATGTTACTTTTCAGCAAAGTAGAATTATTTGGCTTCAAAGTGCCAGCCGTAATTAGACCTTTCCTTTTAAAAGAAATTCCCACTGTGTAGGCAAGATCAGCTGCTTCCTTTGTGTGAATTCTGAGATTGCAGAGCCGCTTTCCCTTGCTCTGATTTCCTTTGAAAAGACCTATTTCTTTAGACCGAATTCATCCGTTTCCATTGTATATGTAGTACAAGACATAATTACTTCATAAGAGCTCGAAACTCAGACAGGGTTTATTTTGAAGGCTTCTGCCTTAGGATCATTGTCATTTGTAAAAAGTTATGACTGTGTTGCTGTGATCTGTTAGACAAGCAAATAGGAATATTGTTATGCACTTTAAAAAATAACTGTGTGAACCTAATCCTGCATTATGGTAGTGCTCATGACTTCCAAATTAAATCAGTAAATGCAGCTTAATCTTTTCCTTTTCACTTTCAAAAGCCACAGAGATATTTAAAAGGTTTCTATCTGTCAGTTTTCAGTGGCGGAGGATAATCTCATGCAGATGAGGTGAAAGGCATTTTTTGTTTGTTGATTTGAATTAGCAAGAATGGCGAGAGTATGATAGAAATAGCAGTGAGGGTCTTGGAAGAAGAGGAAGAAGAGGAAAAGCCATAGGGTGGTCCGAGGGACTAGAGGCATAGGGGAAAACATAGGCACAGCAACGAGAAGAAAATTGAGAAAGGAGCCTGAGAGGTGGAATATAATTAGACACAAAGAATGAGAGCCTTTACATGAGTTGTCTGAACAGATGGAAAAGCACTCCAATATTTGGAAAAAGGGTCAGAAAAGGAAATGCAAATCAAAATGTGAAGGCTGTAAGTGAGGAGGGTGATGGGGACATCTCATAGAGAGTAAAGAGTTTTGTTGGAGGAAGGACCCTGAGCAGAAGGGCTGCAGAGGTGAGAGCCCAGGAGCCGAAGCAAGAGGAAGAATGGTGGGAGCTGAGGGATGGATACATGAACTCTGCAAGAACCAACATCAGAACTTTCACATTTCCTTCTGCTGTGAATGAGAGAGAAGCAGAAGATACCCTGCCTGTGCCTGAAACAAGGCTTTAACACTGCTTTGTAGAGTTTTCTCACAAGCAAGCTTTGAAATAAGTCTCTGAATGGAACAACAACAGGCTGAGGTGTAAAACAGGCTGGAAACTGCTACTCTGCTCTGATAATCAAGGGGGATGCTTCACAGCCCGTGCTTATTATCTGTGGAAGGATGGAAAGGGAGAATGTTAATTAAGCGGTTGGAGATGTGAAGGTGTGAGGAGCAAGCTGGAGGCTTCACAGTATGAACAGAAAAAAAAGAGTCAGAAACAGCCATCACAAGAAAAAAAAAAAAAAAAAAAAAAGCTTAAAAATTAGGACACATTTCAATAAGAATAAATCCCGGTGCTCACTTTTCAGGTAGGGATAATGAGCTACTGTTCAAGGGAGACCAGAACTAGAGATTTAGACACTGGGTCAGTTTTTTTCTCTCCTTGATGTTCTCCAGCAGTTTTTTAAGCACAATATATTTATCATCCATTGACTCGACCTGAGGTCACAATCTTCTCCTTCCAGTACTATAGCTAGAAGGTCTGAAGGCCAGTTTCAGCTATTACTCGTGTAAAATTCAGTTTTCTCTGGAAAACATGGTAATGAATCATTAGCAATCCCAGTAGAAGCAAGGTCAGAATTGCACATCATCACTAACCCTATCCTTAAGAAAATGAGTTTAATAGTTTATTTTTTTTTCTTTTGTAAATCAATCTGACAGTTTGATTTAACTATGCAGTTTTTTTAAGTCCATTTACCATTTTCAAGTCCTTTTTTCTATGTTAAAGGTCAATTACAGTAATGATTAGAAGGTACCTCATTCTCCTAGTAGACTAGCACTGCCCTTCTAACACCTCATTCCTGCTGACCTGGGTTGGAAAAATGTTCTTGCCTGGTACCAGTTTCATTTATAATGATGGGCTTTAGTCTCCAAGGACAATATTTCTCTTTAGACACTTCTCTGTCCACTCACTGCAAATTTCTGTGTCCAGAAACCCTGGGAAGCATTGCAGATTCCCATCAAGCCAAGCTCATTCACCAGGATCTCACATCTTGCTGCCAAGATAAGGCCTGACTGGGATTAGAAACACAGCCACTGCCCTCTTACAGTCCTGATAAAGTTTTATATGCCAACCTGAATGAGGATCCAGGTGCCAAAGACAGAGCCTGTCCCGATAGGTTGAATATTTGCATGACAGAACAAAACCCAATAATTTTAAATGGACAAAATCAAACTGTTCTGCACATACCAAGCCCATGTAAAGCATGTCTCTGCAATATTTTTTTCCATAGTGTGTAAACCATTGTTTGAAACTATAACATCTAAGCCTTTAAACACCAATTTTAGTTACTGTATGCTATGTCCAGAGGGAACTATCTCAAAGCTCATCCACTGCTTGTTGCTTGCCTTTAGTCTGCAAACTCTCTATATTTTGTCTCACGTTCCTGCGATGCTTCTGAACACTTTCCTGGATTCCATTGAAGTACAGAAGTAAGTTGGTATTTCCCTGGCAGTTGGTTATTCTAAAAGATCAACAACATGCACACACACACAAAAATCCACAACAAAAGCATAAAAACCAACCCAACCCCACAGCAAACATCCCAGCCCCAACCAAACCCACAGCTATCTGGGGTTTTGTGCCAGCTTTTTCCATTTGCTTCAGGAGTGAAGGGAAAGTATGAACGAACCACTATTCTCAATTGACAGACCAGCTCTTATGTATCCTTATTTTCTCCATGAATGAAACC
>PPHD01002901.1:2922-13391 GCA_002909625.1 Bambusicola thoracicus
TTTTTTTTTTTTTTTTTTTTTTTTTTCCCCAGCAAAAATTCTGGTTTCTCTGCAGCTTAAGCACAGTAAAAAACACCATATCAAATACTGGGAAACAAAGCAGATCAAGATGGAGCTCTTCTGACTCGCCTACTGACCCAATACAACACCTTGGGGACAATGGGTTTAAAATGTACCCACTCACTCCAATGTTACCGCAGGAAAGCAACGCCCGCCAAGCAGGGCTGGCGCAGCACAACAGCCAGACAAGTGTGGGTGCCCCATAAAAATACAGGGGCTTTATTTGCCAGTAGCGACCAACATCTCTATTCAGACCCATGCTGATCTTTTTTAGACAGCGATGTTGTCACTGATGAGTCATAACCATAAATACTATTCACCCGCTATAACAATTATTATGGTGCTAATCCTGCTAGGAGACGATAAACAGGGGAAAAAAAAATGCCTGGGAGTGCCTTGGACCCATGTCTTGGTAAAGTGCTGTGTGAGCCATCTGAGATGCGATGGCATCTTGGACACAACATATCTCTTGGGCACCACCACACTTCACCACACTACCGAGGGAAGCACCAGCTTGGAGGTGACCCTTGCACCACGCCGCCTCTGCACCAGCCTGCTGGGCACACAGGGGACTCCCAAGGATGTATGAAAGAGCAGACCCAAGCACGACCAGACTGCCACTCACTCCCATCTTCAAATCGGGGCCAGAAGAAATGCCAAATCAACCAGAGCCCACAGTTCATCAGAGCTGAGAAAGCCCCACTTGCACTATGGCTGTCTCCTTGCTTGCCTGCCTTCAGTTGACCTAGTTGAGTCACGGGGAGACAGTGAGCAAGAGACATCCTGCACTGTGGTTGCCACTGGCGCTGCCCTGAGGAGAAAATGTGCCTGTCCCAGAGGGATGCTCCCATGCGGAATAGGTGAGGGAGCTAGGGCAAGGCTGGCTCCCGGCCGTGCCCATGACATGGCAGCCAGGCCCCCCTCCTGAAGCTGCAGTCTGAAGGAAAAAGCTGGTTTCTCTTCCTCTGGCCCGTGCGAGGAGCAGTGACGATGGCTCCATTGGGCGATGTTTGGAGGAGATGGTGCAGCTGCAGGCATGGCCTGGGGAGGTGGGAAAGCAGCCTGGCTCTGGGCAAACCCTGCAGGGCCTTTGCTGAGTGCTAGACCCAGGTCAGACAAGTTGAAACAAGTTACGGCACATGCAAACGCTTTTCTTCCTCAAACCTCAAAGGAAGCGTGTCCACGTGCTGAGCTGCAGGTGCCACAGGTTGCTAAGAATAAAAGACCTCTGTGGGATTCTGCCTCTGTGTGCTTATTGGCTTGGCACAGTGGGCACAAACCAACTCCTAGTTCTTGGCTGGGACAGCACCCCTGCCAGGCAGCCTGCCCACAGCAGACCCATGCCAGCAGGGTTCTGCATCACCCTGATGTATATGGCTTTTTTTGCACTGACCCAACTGCATCCCAGCTCTTGTGGCCGTGACAGCCGTTAACACAAGAGCAGTGGCTCTGGCTACAACAGCTCCCTCCCTGCCCTGGGCAGCAGCAATGAAGGGAAGGAAATGCTATGAAAGAAGACAGCATGGGCTCTTCCCCTTTTGCAGCCTTAATGGGAGAGTTTGTGCTGGCAGGGAAAAGTTATCTCAGGGGAGCGAGCTATTGCAGACTGAGTAATACGTTGCAAAAGCTACTAAAATTAGAACAGCAAAAGAATGTCTAAAAATATCACATCTGCTTAAAAAAGCACAGAATCCCTGAACAATGGACAAGAAGGGGGATAATTTACCAAGAAAAGAATAGTCATGAAATGCCAGAGTTATAACTCACCATTCCTGTGGTCTCATGGTAAAAGTATACGACAGTCTTTCCATCCAGTACCGGCACAGGAGCCTGTCCTGAGGGCTGCAGCTGTTGGAAAGAAATAGAAAAGCAGCATTCAGTGCCCGTGCTCCAGAAGCAGTGGGCAGGAAAGGAAGGGTACTGCTGGGATCAGACTCTGACACACCCCCGGGGCCCCCACGTCCGCCCCACGGAGCGCAGCGCTCTCTCGTCTGTCCGGGAAACACAGGGCTTGATTACCCAAAGGCACACGGATTTGCTGACGGATGCCAAGAAGAGCCTTTAGGGATTGTGCAGGGCTTATCATGGGATGTCTGTGGGAAGAGCAAAGAGGGGTGGAAAGGGAGGGACCAGTGCAGTCTGGGGAGGAACGAACATGGAAAAAAACAGGCAAAAAAGGACAAAAAGGGCACGGGGGCGCTGCTCTGGCTGTGCCAGGTCTTCTGACTGAGCTCTCTTTGTAGCCGTCTCCCTGGTGAGCGGCTCTGTTCAATGCGCAGAGCACATAAGGAAGTGGAAGCAGCAGCACGTGGAGGGAGCCTCGAGCCCTAGGAGCTGGAGGAACTGGGGTGCAGGATGCATGATGGTGTGTGCAAGTGCTAGCACAAAGCAAGCCAGGCCAGCCGGTGACTGCGGTAAGTGGTGTGGGAGTCGGGGGATAGGCTGCACAGACTGTGTGTCACAGCAGCTGGAGGAATCTATATTGCACAGATGTATATATATATATTTTCTGCTTGTGGGCTTTCATGCTGATTTGTCAGCAAACAGAATAGGATGAGGCCAGTTGTGGTGTTTGTGAGCGATGGTGCATGTGCTGAGCTGCGTGGCTGTGTATATATACATGAACTGCATGTATACGCGTACTACATCTATACATGCACATGCTATGTGTGCACACAGTGTCTGTGTGCATGCTCAGTGCCAATGCTATAATGTCAGTACTGCAGCACCCTCATCTCTCTTGGGCTGCTGAATTTGGCAAACGCCAACACAAAGCAACCTCAGTGCAGGCTTTCCCAGAGGTACTCCTGTAAGCAAACACAGCCGGCTATCCCATTCTCTCCCAGCTGCCCCTGCACCCCCAGAACCTGTCCTGACACCCTGCTGTGTTCTTGCGTCTTTAGAACCCTCCCTAGAACCTAGAAGAGCTGTTTGTATTTCACTTAAGGACAAAGGGAAGTGGCAGCTGAGGGAGAAAACAAAGCATCTATCAGCAGCAAACACCCATGGCTGAGGGCTAGCAGCTCATACCGGCTCATTCTTGGGTCTTGCAGCATCACACCCCTCTTAAGGCAGCCCATGTGCCTGGGGGCTGACAGGGTGACAGCCATGAGGTGGGCTCCCAGAGCGAGGGCTGGGAGCCACGGTGCCATCTCCTGTTCGAGCCCGTCGGAATGCGAGGGCTGCTGTGCGTAATACAGCGAAAACCTCAGGCCAGGCTTACTCATTTGGGGCTCTCGCTGCTGTCTCGCTGCCCTCCGAACACGCGGTGCAGAGGGACTGCATGCACTCATTTGGGGAGCCCCGCGCATACCAAAATGCGGGGCCACGCGATGGCCGTGGGCGCTCCCATGCACGGCAACTGTGGGCTGTTCCTGCAAGCAGCCGGGGGTCCCGCCCAGCACAGCGTGCAGCGCCGGGGCTGCTCACTGCACAGTTCTGCAAGAGGTACATGGCAGCTAAGAAATCTGGGCTGCCCTAATTGTGAGGTTCACATCACACTGAGTGTGCAATTTGCTCAAGAGATGCTTTAAAAATCTCAGGGGACAGCTGGATGCTCAGGCTTCATCTGTCTCAAAGGTGAAAGATTATGCCTATGGGATATTGTTGGGGTAAAAAGACTTCCCAATCATTCATTCAAGCTGCATCCAGGCAATTGGATCTTTCACAAATCAAAGGAATGAAGAGTAAAAGAGAAAGGCACCAATGAGCAGGCTGTGCTGCCCTGCTGAGGCTGAGCAAGGTTGGTGCCCGCTCCCAGCACGGCCCTGCAGCAGCAGGATGGGCTGCACGTGGTGCTCCTCAGGGCAAGGAAAGGCAATTTCATTCTAAAGGTGGTAACTGCTCGGAAAGTGACTGCTGTCTGATGGTGGTCAGTGTAAGTAAACAGAGGGCAGTCCCAGGCAGTAATACAGGCACCAGATGGTTCATCAGATCTAATATGAACTGGGGGAAATTATGAGCTAAGCTGACCAGATGGAAAGAAAAATGTAACTAAATGTTTGTGGATGGAAAAAAAAAAAAAAAAAAAAAAATCAAGAGCTCTTTCAGAAGTGTTTATGAAGGAAACAATTTTGGCAGACATTTAATCTGATAGCTGCTAAAAATGATAAAACAATACTCAGAAAAAAAGGGGAAGAGAGTTCATAATGTACGTGAGGAAGATGGAGTTATGTGGCCAACATAATTCCGTTGACACCAGGTCTTGATTTAGTCCCTGAAGTCCTATGATTAATGGATAGTGGTCTTGAGAGGCACAAACAGCAGTATTACACGCACACTGGTTAGAAAAGGTTGACGGTCTGATCCCAGTAAAATATCTGTGAGAGGACACACACACTCATCTCTTGAAGTAGGAGGTAGCACTACATGGGTGTTCTCAGCAGTTTAGCTGGGACAGGAACACTCGTCTTATGTTCTTCCAACTGGTTAATGCAACATTAGAGACCCACAGGAAGAATCAGGAGCTGCAGTTTTTAAGGGGAGTGATTTTAGAAACAAAAAGCTCCCATAGGAGTAATAAGAGGAAGCAGACAGACTATTGAAGACGGCATCAGATAAGCCAAAGAAACCACATCCTTAACCCTCCCCAGGACAGGGATGCATATGGAGCACCATTTGCGGCACATCCCTGCCTGGGGCTTCCAACCCTGCAGGAAGCTTCAGTGGGAGCAAAGCTGGCTGAGCCCAGCAGCTCTGCAAGAGAACCTTCATTTTTAAGTGGGACCTTTGTCATTAGTTATCATTATTGGCATCAGTTGTTTCTCTTCTCTAGATAGATGTCAAAAGAAAGAGGTCTTTGACTTTTGTCTCCTGTTATTTTACAATCTAATGGTATGCTATGGGTGAGATTTCCTACTGAGGAACAGGAAGGAAAACTGGTATGACTAAGTTCACCTCAACCTTTCAGAGGTGCCAGAGCAAACACTCAGCCCCTGCCCACTCAGTTGAAGTCGTGGTGAGTGGAGTCCACTCAGAGGCAGTAGCAAAATCCACAGGGGCAAACTGGAAAGAGATAATGCTCAAGGCAAAGGTCACTGTCAACACTGAAAAATCTCTGTGCAAAGAAAAACAGGGGCTACAGCTAGCCTTAAAACCTCACGGATCTGCTGCAAGATACCACTGCTCATGGTGAGGGGACACTGACCTCCCCCAGCTCCGAGAATGCGAAGAACTGCACAGCTCAGCACCGTGACACATCCGTTGCACGCTGCCATTAAACACGTAGCTGCCTGGCCTGTGCGGGGTACACCACAGTCCCTAAGGGTTGGGAAAACCCACTGGCAGTAGAAGCCCTAATCCTGCCTGATTTTCTGCACTTAGCTCAGCCAACTCTCAGAATTGGGTTTGTGCAACCATCCTCTTGGAAAAAAAAAAGCCTTCTCCTAGCCCAAGGATTGCAACAACCCTTGTGACAGTCCTGGGGGAATGCGGTTACATGCAGCAGTAGAACTGCAGGGGTGTCACGGTGATGCCACTCGCCCTGCTGCTCACACAGAGCTACTCACTTGGAAAGATCCCAGCACAACGCCTTACCATGAGGCATTGGTGTCATTGTCTCTGGAGGGATTCAAGAAACATGGAGATGTGGCACAGGACATGGATTGGTGGTTGGATGATTGGACTTGATGATCTTAGATGTCTTTTCCACTCTTGATGATTCTACAACTTCTACTGCCTTGGCACCAAGCCTCCTGCCTGACCATGATCAAACTTAAGCCATTGGAAGGTAGAAAACAATGTCACCCTATGAGGCTGGGTGTGCTTTCAGGACCTCCCAGTGAGATCTCACCTCCACACAGATGCCCAGAATTTGACTGATGATCTCACAGCATTTTCACAGTTTCCTTCTCTGCTTTTCACTGCCAAAACCAGTTTGACTCATACAACCTCCTGGCCCAACACCTCTGCTAGCAGAAATCCTTGGACCATTAGCAGCCAAGGAGTGGCTATAAGTGAGGAGCATGAACATGTCACATGAGAACAAAATCAAAAGGTGAAAAATAGTTCACATGGTTGCAAGACACTGAAGCAGGAGCACACAAGATTCTGGGGCAAAAAGCTTTAACCTCAGCGAGTAAGATTGGTTCAATTCAATTATTCCTGGAAGCATTAGAAGGACACTAGATAGGGCATATGCTGAGCAGTAAGCCCTAAATGAAAACATTGCCTTTCCTACACTTTGCTTTTTTCTCTTTGCAATGCTATAAAGTGATGGAAAGAATAGTAATAATAGCACAAACCTAGGCTACAGCAAAGAACAAACCCAAATATAGCAGCTATGGACACAGAAACAAAGGAAAAAAAAAAAAGTGCTTACCTTTGGAAGGCCTCAGGTAGGCAGGGATCTCCACCAAGATACCCTCATCTCAACTGCCAACCCTTAAATGAGGTCTGGGAAGGGGTGGATCCTGGCTCCACCCCTTCAGGTCACTCAGGTACATTGCATACACCTGAGCTCCCTTGGGTTGGCCCTGCCTTCCCACCAGGTGCTCAATCACTGCTTCAAGCCATGACAGCATTTCTGCTACGCTCTCATACAACTGCAAGGCTTCAGTTGCTATTTCCTGCTGTTCTGCTTCATCAAACTGCATGAGCCAAGACCCTTGAGGTAAAGACATTTGTCAGTGGAAAATAAGCACCACACTGGGCATAAGTTGTACTACCTGATGGCACCAATGAGAACAACAGCAGTACTCTGCTAGTACTCCACTCCGAGTGGGTGCCAACCCATTAAGCTAGAGGCAAAGACTACTGGGAAGAGCCAAAAAGGGCCCGAGGGACCTTGCCTCCAAAGGAGCATCAGTGTTGCCCAGCTCAGTGTCAACTGTGCCCAAAACAACTGGAGCTCCGAAACGGCAGAGCGGTGCAGAATTTTGGACAGGTCCTTCCATTTTGTCACCAAACCATCAATAATCACTCAACTTGCTCTGCTTCTGTCTAGCAGTGATTTCATACAGATCTTTCATCATCAGAGTTACAAAAGAGTCAAACCTCTTACCAAAGACACCACAAATTCCTACAACTACTCCTCTGCCCAAGAGTTTCTTGTCCCTCACAAGACAACTTTATCTTTTGTTCCTGGAAACCCACACTGGTTGCTTCTCATTTCCTTTTTCTTTCTAGATGTTTATAAACAGTTCAAGCAGATGTTCCCCCATTTTTCTGAGAAGTTCATCTGACCCATGCAACTCCCAGTTTCCTCCTTTTGGGGTCCTAAGAGTGCTTTCCCAGGAAATAGGAACTGAATTGGGAAGGGTGCCTGCAGGGTCTGCCAGGCCTTGGGGAAGAGCCCCCACACGTGTGCAATGCTCCCAATGGGCCAGGAGCTGCGGTTTATGGTGAGAATGCTCTTTGCCTCATCCCACAGGCTGGAGTACAGTAGCCTCATGGCATGGAGACACTGATGGGTAGCGGCTCCAAAACCTGGTACAGGGGTGACGCTGCAGGACAGCCTCAACCACGGCCGACATGCTTTAACCAAGGTTTAGTCATCGGTTCTGGCTGGAATAATTTTGCTGTCAGTACCAATGGGAAGCATTTCTTTGAAAAGTGACTGGGAGGATGGAGAAACCAGAGGCCAGGAAGATTTCCTGTAGGAGTGCAAGCAGGGGCTCTCATAGCACATACTTGAAACCGCCAACCCTGCATGCACTTGGGTTTCAATATGCAAGTCAGGCGGACAAGATGAAGGCGATTAAAACCGCGGAAGGTAGTTTGTGCAGCATTGTTCATGATGATACTGAATGAGCTGTCCTCTTTCCTGTTTCGGACACAATGCCAGATACATTACTTGAAATGCAGCTTTCGATCCTCAGTGCCGCCTGTGTTGTTAACCCAGGCTAAGCGACACTTGCACTGGGGGAGTACAGAAATGACAAAGCAATTTCAGAAATACATATGCACAACCTCCACCCACATTTTCAGGGTACATTCTTTTAGAAACAAAATCAGTGCAATATCCAAAGTCGGGAAGGGAGATGAGTGAGACTTTGTGTCTGGATCAAAGGCACATACCAAAATGTGAGCATTGTGGGATCCTGCTGGTTTGGAATGTCTTAGCTCAGCATCTCCAGTATTCTTCTAGAAACCAAGCGGCAATGGTGACACAGCTTCCTTCCTTGGAGGGCCAGGAGGGGAGAGCAGAGGGCAGAGCAGCCCAGGCTGCTGCACCTGGCAGAGCTACTCTGGTACACGGCAGTGCCTACTCTTCCAGGAAGGCAGATGTGTGAAGATTACTCTCTCTTTCAGTGATTCCCCGCTGAAACACTGCCAGGCTCGCTGGCAGGCTATACCAGATCTGCGCCAGTCGCCTCTGCAGCCACTTGCTGGTGGCTTTCACTACAGGTAGGAGCACAGACTTGGGGCATGCCTGCCGCACAGTGCTCCTTCCCTGCTTCTGCCATGGGGACTGTGAGTGATGGGCACCTGTCCTGAGCTGTGCTCACGGCAGGTGCCTCAGGGGAACAAGGAGGTGCAGATGTCTGCAGCCCAGACAGACCCTCAGCATGTCTTGCCATTCCAGTGGGACCAGTAGAGCCTGGTCCCAGCTTCCCGATCAGCACAGCCAGGTGCTGCAGGTGGCTGAAAATAGTGCAACGGGGAAGGACCCAGAGGTAGATTTTTTTCCACACTGGAAAGCTACTCTGAAGACACATGGAGATTGAGATTAATAGATCTTCACTGAGCCTGTTATGGATAGACATCATGTCTGGAAACATGGAGCCTGTTTCCTGGGCACCTTTCATGGAAGCAAGTAGATGAGATGGGGTGTTGCCGACCTGCAGAAGCAAACAACCTCCCTCTCTGTGTCCCCACAGCCTCAGTGGGCCTCTGCAGCACCACAGAGTGTTGCCTTGCTCCTCTTCAGGTCTTGGCTAAGCCTGAGCTCAGTGCTGGGAGCAATGCCATCTAGGTCAGAGGGAACTTCTCAGAGGCAGCATCACTTCCCCTCACCATGGCATCAGTCATATCTGGGACAAGGAAAGAGGGTTAGGGTTGTTCCTGGACCTCTCGGTGAGCTGAGGTTCAGTGTGGGGCTTGAGCGTGCCCTGGTGTGAGCAGCTGCTGGCAAAAGTGGGGCAGGAATTCCTACACACCCAAGTAGTAACAGAGAATTCTGAAGTTGGTCATTTTTTCAGTAAGTTTCCATGACTTCTGGCTTGCTCTTGAGACAAATACCAGAGCGTATTCCTGACTCAATCTACCAGCTTTTGGCAACTGAGGTTATTTCTCAGGAATAAGCGTGCTGAGGAGCTGTGTGTCCTCATGGCAGTTTGCTCACCCAATCGCTGCGCTCCACCCTTTGTTCAATTCACATTTGCAGGAAATATCCTTGCTTAAATGGAAAAAAAACATATGAAAAGGTCTTTATTCTTGCTTTCTCTGCATGTAGGGAACATGTTCATCAGTACACGTGCCTTGTGACAAGTTAAGAGAGAACGTTTTGGGGAAGGGAAACTTCTGACAACTCATACCTGACAGACACATGTACTCTAACACTCCCAATGGGCCTGATCCTCACTGGGAGAAGGTAGCACCTGACTTTAGTCACGATATGCTGATTTACAATTAAAAAAATTATGGCTGAAGAGTGGCAGAAAGAGCATTGGTGGACTGCCTCCAAAGAGGCTTTGCATCTTGTCACCCAAAACATGCACAGGAGATGGCTCTTGCTGCAGACAACTGACATGTATCAACTGCACACATCACATGCAAGTATGACGAGAAGACTAAGCAAAGGGGGAGTGGTGGGAGGAGAGGCGGCAGAGGGACATGTAACACAGACCCTTGGACACAGATAGGAAAAACTGGATTTGCATTTCAAGTTTTCAGTGTCCCTAAAGGCAGTGATCTTTCAGGAGGGAAGCCTGGATGGCCCAGGGGTGTCCGTCCACTTGTAGGGGCAGGGTGCAGGTTTCAATGAGTGCAACAAGGGATGCTCCATGAGAAATTCTCCATTTTCTCCCTCTTAAGTTTCATGCAGCATCCCATGGCCTTAAAGGTAGAAGAAAAAGGTGAAGAGAAATGGAAAGCACATATTTTGTCTCTAATTCTTTATGATTTCCATTTGTCCCATATTCCCTCCTATAAATTGCTTCTTTGCAGAAAAGAGATTTCAGCAACATCATACTCTGCAAACCAGGCAGGCAGCCAGCTCTGTAAACCCCCAACCTGAGGCTGAACAGAAAGATGAGTGCTTTTACTGTCAAAAGGCTGCTCAGAGAGATTAGTGTCCATCCGACTCTTAGCTACCATTGGAAACATCACATATCAAGAGATCCGCAGCTGAAACTATGAAAGACATAAACACATCTACATTCAAAGGCCCTTACTCAAAACTGAACTGGGATGCAACAAACCAACCAGCCCCCACATTCACCAAAAAAAAAAAAAAAAAAAAAAAAAAA
>PPHD01002901.1:13411-33619 GCA_002909625.1 Bambusicola thoracicus
AATAAAGAAAAGAAAGAAAGAAAGAAAGAAGGAAGGGGAAATTCAGATTAGTCACAAAGAAGTTCCCCGCCTGCCTCTCTGTGCACATAAAACCCTCTCCTGAAGGCAGTGTGTTCATTTCATTTCTGCTCCTGGGACAGGAGCACCTATCTCATCTGCTTTGTGCTCCACAGGCCCTCCTGTGCTCCTCGTCCCTGCCCTGCTGGCGGAGATGGAAGGACAGCCAGATACGGAATTGAAAAAGCACGCCGATCAGAAGGACTGTGAGAAGGAACCTGCTGGCATGAGAAGCGATGACGAGTGGAAG
This sequence comes from Bambusicola thoracicus, assembly GCA_002909625.1. Taxonomy (NCBI): domain Eukaryota; kingdom Metazoa; phylum Chordata; class Aves; order Galliformes; family Phasianidae; genus Bambusicola; species Bambusicola thoracicus. The sequence goes on from PPHD01002901.1 coordinate 13,719, forward strand.
GGATGGCAAAAAGGACAGGCTAAGAGGAACACACTGTACCTCGTGTCTGCAGCCACTCAGTGGATATTACTGCTTGCCTGCTTGATTTACCTTGGTACAGACTCTCTGCAACTCTGGACGGTAAGAGCTCATGTTCAACACATTGTCTGCTGGCCTGTAGAACTTAGTATCGGATTTCGTAAGCAAAGACAAAGGTTTATCCCTACTCTAGCCGTAAGGTTCTGATGCATTCCTTAAAATTCTCACACCTTTCTTATACCTCTTGTCCTCAAAGTAGTGCCCAGTGTCACCAAGCACAGGGCTGGGGGACAGGCTGTGAAGGAGTGGGATAGTTCCAGGAATGCACTGTGCAGCAGCACTCATGGAAAAGGTCTGCCCCCCGCGACTCCGGCCCCACCACCTCAGCAGTTGCCAGTGGAGCTGACTTGCAGCAACTTGTGTGTGCTCTTTTAATTAACTGAGATTGTCTGAGTGGATAGTTACTTGTGCAAAATGTGCAAAAGGAAGGACCAGAAGCCAGGTAGCTTATGAACATCTCCTGAATTTTAAAATAAACTATATATGCAGGTAGATATGTCAGAATGCAAGCTAGTTTGTGACAGCTCTAGCAAGAGCCTGGAAACCCTACAGTGCTCCCAGGCTGCATGCACATTGGGCCTTGGGAACAGCCATCTGTATTTGCTGAGGACAGTACATGCCTGTGTGTGTATATACAAGAGAAAGATGCTGAATATGAGACCAGGTTGTCAACAAGTTTTCACTGCTATTTCAGTGCTGCTTATGCACTAGCTACCCCTCCCACAGCTTCTCCAGGAGCGGTGATCACTTTGAAGTGTGTTGTGCTTCATGTTACCAGAGTTCATTCTGTCCTCTCGCTTAGACATGACAGAGAAGCAAGCCAGGCATATGGCACTGCAAGGGAGAGATGGCCTGGTGCTCTAGGTGCTTTGCTGTGCAATGAAAATGCTCATGTTCTGTGCAAATTTAACTGGCCTGCAGCTCACAGCAGCTGAAACATTTTACAATGATGTCACTGATAGCACTAAGAGATAACACATTTCATTCAGTTCGGTCTTCTACTATTTTTTGTTTTGAGAGAAGTTGCATTTAAAGCCAGTGAAGATGGGGAAGCTGTGGTGCCCTGCTTGAATAAGGGTAGTGATAAGGGTGGTGAGGTTCAGGCACAGCTTGCGCAGAGACGTGAGGGATGCCCCATCCCTGGAAACGTTCAAGGTAGGGCTGGATGGGGCTCTGAGCACCTGATGGAGCTGTAGGTGTCCCTGTTCAGTGCAGGGGAGTGGAACTAGATGACGTTTAAAGATCCCTTCCAATTCAAACAATTCTATGAGTCTATGAATCACAGAAGCCTCTCTAGGGTCCCACTCTGATTGTAACTCCTCAACTCTCAGCAGCTCTCTGCTCTGTAAGAATGTAAACTCAAGTCTTCCCCCGCCAGAGAAAGATGGCAGTGCTGCCTGTCAGCCTTACAAACCCTTGACAGAAGCAGGTGAGGAGGAGACATGCAGGCCTGGAGTTTCCCTCCTTAATAGAAATGACTGAAACAGGGCGCGCAAGGAGCAGCAACCGCAGCAGATGAAAAGCTGAGGCCCTGGGAGTCACCAGGAAGGACTCCTCCAGATTGAAACACTTGCTAAGTGCAGGCACAAAACCTGTTCCCACTGTTTTAAGCACCACGCCACGGTGCTCTGTTTGACCGGGCATGCTGTGCAGGAGAGTTCTTGTGGGCTGTACCCCAGAGGGCTTTCATCGCGTGAGAATGACAGGGCTTTGTAGGGTAACCATGAAGTTACTTTAAGAAAGCAGAGGCAGCAGTGCTAATCAGACCTGGCTCTGGGGGCAGTTTAGGGAGACAGACTTGGGAGTGAGGGCACAGCACCATCCACATGGCAGGCTCAGAGAGCTGGGCCCTGGCAGTGACCTAGAGGCCGTCCCTGCTATTGGGAAGCTCCATAGCGGGACCGTGCCATGCTAACTGTAATAGTCAGACAGTAGCTGTGCTTTTTCATAGCAAGACCATGTTTCATTACTTTCCACTGTCCTCACAAATCCCTAAATCCCACTGGACTATTATGTGAAAACACTATAAATAACGTCATGAAACATGTTCAAGAATGAGAGAATCTGCACCACAGAACATGTTTAACAAAAATGTACAGCAAGCTGGTTTGTGGCTAGGAGAACAAGCCTCAGCTGTGACCTCCAAATGAGCAACTACTAATGATAGTAACTTGTGTATCTGCAATGCTCGTGACTTCCCATCTCTGCTGAAATTACCTCCTTCTGCTGAGCCAGCTGGGAAAGACCAAGGGCAGGCTGCTTGCAGGTATAGTCAGAGGGTGTGAAACCCCCTGGTGATGAATGCAGGCGAAATAAATGGCACTGGGAGCTCAACGGCTCCTAGCGACCTACTGCAAGATGGTTTTGCTTGAACAAAGCAGGAGAAGGTGCAGGGGAAGTAATTTTACAGAGGTTTAATGTAGATGAGAAAGATATGGTCATAATCCTGGCATACAACTCACTTTCAGTGCACAGTCACCTAAAATTGATTAGGTTAGTAGATAATGGTGAAGACTTCACCAAAGATGTACCAAACATGTAAAGAGCCTTAGTGACAGTGGGGCAGATGTTGTTAGAACAGCCATAAGCTTGTCCCAAACATGTTTGAACAGACCCTGTCCACTGGCAGCCAGTCCGGACAGCTCGCAGTGGATGTTGCATGACCTCAGAAGCTCAGCAGTTCTGCACTTAGCTATCTTGTTGGGAAACTACCTGGAAATTTCAGTTGCTTGAGTCAAAGGGTGAGATGCTTGTACATTTGAGCACCTAGAAACATAGTGAGTGTAGCCTCAAGCCACTGCAGCTATGGATAGGATCAGTAATGTTTCACCAGTGCCAGACAGCGATGACACAATAAAAGCTTGTCTTTGGTAATTGAATCCAGCCTCGCAAGCACAACATCGGCTGTAACAGCACTAGAGGGTGCCAGAGCAGACCTTTGCCACTGCCAGCCCCCACTTCACACTCCAGCACATCCAACACCGCAGGCTGCCACTCCAAACACCTCCCCTGCCCGCTTGTCTCTGCCAGGGTGCAGCACTGAACCCACGGGTCAGTGTGTCTGTGCCCACCCTCGAGTCTGCTACTTCCAGCACTATTTATGTGCTCACAGTGAGGAGTCTGCTGTTGTTTCTGTAACAGATGGGGTAAAATCTATAAAACATACCTGGTCAGATTCGTGTTGACACGTCCTTGGAAACCCATAGCATAGGCAGAGAAGAAAACGCAGCAGCCAGCTTAATCTGTCACTCTTCAATCAGGCAAGATACTGAAGAATTGTGGTTGTGAAGACACTGCAGATTTGGGCCTCCTGTGGTTAAGATGAGAGATGTGTTTGAGATGCTAAGTTCAGATTTAAAAAAAATCTAATGCAGAAGCTTGGTGTTTTGCATATCTGATCATTAAAATACCCACTTCTCTATTTGCATTCACTTTTTCTGTTATACTCCTAAAACGTAAACCAATTTTAAACATGTCTCAATGCATTTTTAAGGGAGCCACTGGGAGCACCACATCCTGTGACAGCCTGGCCCAGGGCGCAGAGAATGCACTGAGAGCACTTGTTCTGAGCCTGCCAAGCCAGAGCCTCCTTTTGGTGCCCTGCAGCACAAGGGTGACAGACAGAGCACATCCAGCTCTGTAAGCAGGCATCCCCAGCTGCCAGCTGCACTCGAGCAGCCATGCAGAGAGGCTCTGCGCCCCAAGGTCCTTCCTTTCTGCTTGGGCTGCCTTGGTCATGCTCACCAGGATGTTTTTTCAAGCAGGACCATAAGTCCCCGGTGTGCGCAGCTGCCGGCTGAAGGTTGGACTGGCTGGGAAGTACTCTAAAATTTTACTTTATGATAATAATGAGGCTAGCATGAGCAAGCAAGGTGCACAGCTGGCTAGCAGCAGTCCCGTTCCCAGCAGGGAAATGAAAGCAAAACTGGCAGAAGCAACGGGACCCAGGGGCATTAACATGGATCTTTTTTCTCTTCTTATTTTTTCAGCCTCACAGTGACAAAGTCAAGTGGACCTACATCCGGTACACAGGTGGGTGGGCAGCCGGGCAGGGGTCTCCTGATGCTCTGGGGCACTTGTCCCACTTCCCAGATGGGTCCCCATGATGCCTGGGGGCTCTGGTAGCCCAAGTGCCTGGCGTTGTGACATTGGTGGAGGACAAGGCCAGGAGAGCAGTGGGAAGAGGAACAGTGCCACGATGTACAAAACCAAACAATGAGGTGTTCCTCCACGGGAAGAAGCACAGAAAATTGAAGCAGCTTTCCTACTGTCCACACTTACATACTAAAACAAGCATTCACTCCGTTAAAGACCAAAGCATGTGTTTTTGAGAATGCACTGAGTACACACAGTACCCTCTTGGGGTATTTCTGAAAGAAGTAAATGATTTCCTGATTTATGAAAAATGCAAATGATTTCCTGGGGAAGAGCGAGCATACACATGGTGGCAGAAATAGCAGCGCTCAGCGCACCGCGTACGCTGCACACTTTGCTCCGTGCCACACCTCAGCAACGGGAGCAGCCGCTAGCGTTTTCAAATCACAAGCAAAATGTTGTTTGCACATTTGAGGAATATTACCGGGGTAGCAGACAGTCTAACCTTGTAGGAAGCCGTGCTTCTAGAGAAAAAGCTTGGGAAGTCTGCCCGTCGTGGAGTGGGGCTGTGTTGTGCAGACAGAGACTTAATGATGATGATTTCTCATCAGCCTCCCCAGCGTGGTGTGCGGCACAGCGGGAGAACATTTCCAGCATAGCTCTGGAACTCGTACTGCTCATTCCCAGAGAAAAACTTTAGTGCCACAGTTTTAATTTCTCTGGGTTCTGCACTGTGTTCATTTATTCCTTCTGTTTCTGTCTACGCTGCTCTTTCATCCTGTTTTCTTTAAAAGGATCCAAGCACAAAGACAGGGATTTTTGTTACCCACATCTCCAGAGGAAGCTCTTTTCTCCTTCCTTCCAGCTTGGATAGCTTTTCCCTCCTCTTATATAATGCTTTTATTTTCTGTTCTTTTGAGGAATCCCCACTTTCTAAACTCATAGGCATGCTTGACTTCCACGTCTTAATTAATAGAGTAAATAAATAGTATATAGACAGAAACTTGGGGAATTTATTCATAGAAACTGGGGCTGCAGTCCAAAAGGTGCAGCACGCTCAGGAATGGGAACCTGGAAACTTTCACTTCATGTCTAGCACAGATGATAACCTAGCTCCAGTCTGTCCCCTTCTCTAGTTCAGTCTCTTCCTTTCCTATGCTTTTCCACCCTACCTGCAGGCAGTCTGTATGAAACTGCCTTCCATCAAGAAGATATTCGTCTTAATGGGATCATCTTTCCTGTCTTCTGTTCCAGGTCAAAGCATCGCAGGAGTGGCCATGAATCTCAGTGCTGAATTTACCTCCATTCCTGTCATAAATGGCTCCATCATGATCCCCTGCGATGGCCTCTACGTGGTGTCCCTGAAGGGCGTCTTTTCTCCTGACCTGGAGAAGGGCTCACTGAAGCTGATGATGAAGAATACAGAAAGCAAGAATGCCGCGCCCCTCTGGGAGCGGGATGTCCAGAACAGCAGCAACGCAGTAGATCTCATCACGATGCTCTACTTGTTTGCTCAAAATAACATCATCCTGTCGACCAGCTCCAACGCCACAATCCAGCGTTTGACATTTAGCCTTGTTCTACTAAATCCCGTCTTTTGCAACCCATAGAAGACGATATATGAAATGTAACACATAAAGTACAGCTTTTCCTACTGATCCATTTGAATGTAGGAGGCTTGTTCCCCAGGCTGTACTTGTACAGGCAGACTCCCTCCTTGGGGCTGTGGAAAGCCTCAGCTGGAGTGCAGATAAATCACAATGCAAACAGGCTTTATATAGTGTATGCATCTCTTTGGAGCTCTACACAGCTAGGATGGATCCTTCTAAGACTCGACAAAGGGGTGTGTGAAGCCATTGAGGACAACAGAGATGAAAGCCAAAGAAATTTATCCAAGCTTCATTCATATTCAGAGAAACCCTGGGTGTCTCTAGTCACTTGGCAGTATCTGTATATAATACAAATGTGCTGTATATTTGCTAAAATAAAGTGCTAAATCAGCAAGATATACCAGGAAGATATACCAGGAAGATACTGCCTTTGCAGAGAACTGAGTAAATGCTCTCTGGCAGGTGAAGGCCATGAAGGGAAGGTGGGCTTCCAATAGGAGCTAACAGGACTACGCTGGACTGCAGTAACACATGTCCTGCAGCTACCTCAGGATCTGTAGGAGCAGCTATGAGGGAGGAGGCTTGCAGGCTATCCCAGCTGTCTGCAGAATATTGATCGTGAGCCATGTGTCAGGTAGGATGTTTCCATCTTGACGCCAGGTCTCAGAGGTGTTAAGCTGAAGGAGAATCTCCCTCAAGAACACACACAGAGAACGGCTCAACCCAAAAGCGATCCAGGCACGTGAAAACTGGGAAGGAGCACTTTCACGTGGTAACTTCCCTCTGATGGACCAAGTGGAACCTGAAGATCTGCACAACTCCTCAGGGAGGACCGGATGGGTCCGAAGAGCTTTGCTATGAAGGCATGCACCACAAAGAGGTTCACAACCCAACTTCCATGACACACCTGTGCACCCATATGTACCCTGCCTGGCTTCTGCCAGAATCCAGAGACAGACCATTCCTGGCCACTGTGGGCCAGGAGCCCATGTTACAGACAGCAGCTACTGAGGACAACACTGTCACTGCCCTGAGCACAGCTGGCAGCTGTGGCATTTCTGGTTGAACTAGGGCAGGTTTTAAGGACAAGTTGACCATCTGGCTTCCAGTGAACCCCAGCAACATTTCAGCATCTCCTTGCTGACTGTACGCTCCAAAGTCTATTATTAAAGGTATTTATATATTTATACTATAGGCACGAGAATGTTATTTCTTAGAAACATCCAAAGGGAAGGCTTGCAACTTCAGGTTGTCAGCACTAAGCTCCACTTGCAGGTTCTCCCCATGCCATAGAGCTTTCCTGCTCTGCTCGGCTCCTCAGCAATCACCTCTGCAGACACAGCTGTCAAAGGCAGCTTCGGAAATCCTCTAGACTTTGGTGAGCTTTTCCATGCATGTTACACTCCTGCTGGCACGTTTTACACACACAGCTCCTCAGCTCTGGAGGAATCCTCCATGGCTGTAGTAGTGACTCCACTGAGAAGCAGCTGTTTCCATCAGGACTGAGCTGCAGGCTGGCTTGTGCCTGCAGGGTGCTACACCCAGCAATGATACTAAGCCTCAGTGCTGACAGATCTGTCCCTCAGAAAGGATCAACCTTCCTGTTCAGAGCAGGAGAAGGCGTTTCACATCCTGCGCTTTGAAGCTGACCTAGACTGACCTATATATACACGAACACACACTTGTCTTGAAATAAAGGCTGAAACAATTAAATTCCAGAGCTTAATGACTTGTAAGACTAACTTACCAGTAGGTTTCCATATCATCAGCGTCTCTTTGTGTCTTGCAATCCCTGTCTCCGCAAAGCTCAAAGTCTCTTGCATAGATGAACATTAATTTTTGCTATTGGGTTGTTAAGTTCCTGTAGCAGCTTGTAGATGGTGCTTATGTCCCATCCTACAGCTCTGACCAACCAGATCAGTGCACTGAGGTTTAGAGTCACCCCTCAGAACTGCCTGTGGTGGGATCTGGAAGCTCCTGGAGAAAATCCATGGCTCTGGAGAGACAGGGCTCTGCTGCCCCAACTAATGGGGACTTCATGGTCTCTCCCTCATCGGCCGTTTCACAAGAACCCTTACACAGAATACACTCATCAGCCAGGGGTTACCGACAACACCATGATATTAAAGCAATCTCCCCTGCTACTACATCTTATATTTGAGCCACACTACTGCAGAAACTGCAGAGGTGGCCACCACGTATTCCTTCCCTTTCTTTCCCACTCCCTGCACACATGAAGGAAGGGTCAGGGTGATAAAGCTCATATAAGAGCCATGGTCACCCCTGGGGAGGAGTTGGTCTCCTTGGTGCCCATCAGAACTACAGGCCTATTGCTTCCTGGTTGAGATGAAACCACTGAGAACAGAGCAGAGCAGAATCGAGACCAGCAGCAACAAATAGAAACATTTAGTCTCCTTTCACCTCCCTTCAAAAGTCATCACCTTTTCTACCACAAATGGTTACAGCTAATGATGAATAATTAACCTGCGGTTTTTAGAGAGCCAGCATGAGTCACAATTATTGCCTGTTCACTTCACTAGCAAGAGAGAACAAGGAAGCTGCAATGTGTTTGGCAGAGCACAGCTGATCCCACTGCTGTAAAGCTGGTGCTGCCCAGTGTCAGCAGCAGAAAGAGGAGGACTCCATTAGTCAGGGCTAGCGAGGTAGCAAACAGAGCAGGCTGAAGGTATGTGATCCTGCTGGGGTGCTGAGCAGCAAGCTAGCATCCCCGTGCAAACCACAGCTAGCACTTGTGTGCCATGCCGGCACAACCTCATGGAGCTCACCTCACTCATAAGCAGCAGGTGAGGCACCAGGAAGGCTGCAGGCTGAGGCAGGAGGAGGTAGTGAGTCTGGCTGACCTGTTCCAGGGGGATAAGTACGGGGCAGAAGGAGCAGGCAAGCACAGGCAAGAGGAGATCAGGAGAGATGCCATGTCAGAAGCAGATCTGTTGATTGTCTTTGCAACTGTGGGACTGGGGGAAAACTAAAGGAATGCTTCTCCCATGAATCCACACTCAGTGAAACAAACCTCTGCAAATATTGAAATACATCCACTGCCTCCTCAAACACCCATTTCCTCATCCTAATGCTAAGACTTGCACATTTAGCTTTTAAAATATGACAGTCAGTATCAGTTGTTCTAAATGGCACTATTAGTCACCTCTTCAGGAGGTAAACTTGTCCCCACAGGATTACTAGCTAGAGCAGATCCCAAGCACAAACACAATCCCACGTGTGGGCTTGCACTTTTTACTGCTTCTGTGGTTTGCTGGGTTGGTTGCCCACACAGCCCTCCAGTGATCAGCCAAGACACCAGGGTGTGGGGCTGGGCCACTGGCCAAGGCACCTGGGTGATCTATTGGTGTTCATTCAGAGAGCAAACAGAAGAAACACTGAGGCAAGACAAAACCTGATGTGTGTACAACTGTGCTTTCATAATAATTTGATTTACTATTGGCTTCAAGTCAAAATTCATACCTACTTACTGGCAATCCAGAGACCCACTTGGTTGATTTATAAAGAAAAAATCAGTATTGAACATACCCAGTTAACCCTGGGTAGGATCCGCTCCATAAAGCATACATCAACACTGCAATTTCATCGCCAAGTAAATCCCTGAGACGCCATATCGCTGCCTTATCTCATGGAGGTCAAAGGACTCACTGTCCTTTTATCTTTTCTTAATTTAGGCTTTCTGTTACTGTCCATGTCTGCCTATTTGGGGACATTATTAGGGGTTATGTGCAGCACTTTGAAATATCTGTTAATCTGCTTTTCTCCCTGTCACTTCTCTTAAGATCCAGAGTACAAACCTGCCAACAAGAAACTTCTTCCAGTGTTTCTTGTGTCCCATTGATGTGAAGGCCTAATTTTGGTGATTTCCAGACCAGTTTGTATATTGTTTCACGCAGCATCCACCCTTAACAAGAAAAGATTTGCTCCTGCTTGCATGAGCAAGATCTCACTGCATCCCAGAGGGTTTCAGTAACCAGAGCCACCTCTCAGCTATGCTGGAGTGATGCTTAACTGCTTATCCCTAAGTGCTTATTCCTAAGAAGCGTCCTCCCTGGAGACAGGGAAAGTTCTGCATTCCCGTGCCAATGCATTATGGCCCATGTGCAGACACAGCCAAAGGGCTCAGCTGCTCTGTGCCAGGCAACAGCCAGGGCTCTGGCTCTTCTGGGCACAGTCACAGGCAGCCCTGTGGGAATAACAGCAAGAAGCAGATGGAGGAAATAACCCTCCATGGACACTTCACATTTTCCCAGACATCTGCACTGTTTGGACCACACAAGCCAAGACCATCAGCAAGGATGATGGTGCAGGAGGGGGTGGCTTGAACTGAATATCAGTCACTGGGCTCCAGAAGCAAGCCACATTCTGACGCTAATATGGAAAAACAAAGCCATGCCAGAATGGCGGAGAAAGGGAAATCAGTAACTAAAGCCTGAGCTTAGTGGAAAAAATTTCTCCTGGATAATTAATGTCTGTGCCACTCCTACAACTCTTCATATTTTAAACGCAGCCAATCAAAAGAGCAGAGAGACATAAAGTCACTAAAAACTGTCTCTGCAGCTGCAGTTGGGTTCAGAGGTAGGCAAGCCATATGTACAGAGACTGAAGATAGAGAGCTGCCTTTCTCAAAGGAAGCATCAAGCCAGCAGCTAAACAGGAGTAGGGAGTCCAGCAGGAGAGTCTTTCAAGCAGATTGTGAAGATGGCTTTACAGAGAGAAGAGCAGCTCCTCCGCATGCCTCAGAGCGAAAATTCCTGACCAGCAGAGAGAATTCCCCTCTGCAGCTGGGAGCAACCTGCTTGCTGCTGGTTGGCACTGCTCATTGCCCACAAACTCTCTAGGACAGAGCATTTGTTTCAAAGCCTAGGGAAACCTCAGAGACAGACCATGTCTGATATGGCCAGTGAGTATTGCTTGTTGATGGCTTTGGCAGATACTAATTGTTCACTTGGTGAACATACAGCAGGAAGCAGTATGGAAGTCCATGGATGAAAGTGGAAGAAGGGCAGAGAGAAGAGCTTGGCAATGCCAGGGGCCACAAAGCCTAGAGGGCTTCATCCTGGGAGCCTGGGGAAAATGGACAGACAGACAGACCTTGTCAGTGTCCAGAGTCCTGTGGGCTGGGGCTGAATTTTGGCTTATCAACACCACAGAGCCAAGAAAAATCTTACAATTCATACAGGGTCAGGAAGGGATGTATTATAAATTACTACACATCATACCAAGAAGTTGTAGAATCACATCATTTTAAATAAAAACAATTTTGGTTAAAAAGTAACTTAAAAGGCTAGATTACTCAGAGGATATAGCGCAGTCATAAGGAAAGAGCAGAGATCTCTCTTAAGTAATGGAAGTTACACAGATAACAATCTGTTGAGGGTCATGTGCATAAGCACATGGATTAACATGCTCTCTCAGCACTGATGTTTATTAGATACCTCACTTCTTGAGTACCTTTTTGTTGAGCCCAGGGCTGTTTAATAATCCCACTCAGAGGTAAATGTTTTTGGCTTTTATAATTCTGTAGTGCAATTCTGAATGAGTGGCTTTGCTTATGCCATCTCTCCCTGGAGAGACCGGGACTGCCTGGCTCCCGGGGCTCCAATGGGGTGTGAAAGCAATGGGATTTTCTTCTTCGCCTTGTTCCTCACCTGCTGGTCCCAGATTGGGTGTTGACCTCAGGGTCTGAAATGATCTTTCATAGAATCATATCATAGAATAATAGAGTGGCTCAGGTTGAAGAGAACCTTAAAGATCGTCTAGTTCCAACACTCCTGCCATGGGCAGGGTTGTCAGCCATCAGATCAGGCTGCCCAGGATCCCATTCAACCTGGCCTCGAATGCTTCCAGAGATGGGGCATCCACAACCTCTCTAGGCAGCCTTGTTCTACTGCCTCACTACACTCTGAGTAAAAAATCTCTGCCTAATGTCTAGCTTAAATCTACCCTCATATTTTAAAGCCATTCCTGCTTGCCTATCACTATCAGATTGTGCAAAAAGTTGGTCCCATTCCTGCTTGTAAGCTTCCTTCGAGTACGGGAAGACCACAACGAGATCTCTCCACAGCCTTCCCTTCTGGGCTAAACAAGCCCAGCTCCCTCAACCTTTCTTCATAGGAGAGGTGCTCCAGCCCTTTGATTACAGCCTCCTTGGGACCAAATCCAGCCTGCATCCTTCTTGTGCTGGGGGCCCCAGGCTTGGACACAGTACTCCAAATAAGGCCTTACAAGAGTAGAACAGAGTAGGACAATCACTTCCCTCGGCCTGCTGTCACCTCTCTGTTGATGCAGCCCAGGACACTGCTGGCTCATGTCCAGGTTTTCATCCACCAGGACCTCCAAGTCCTTCTCCACAGGGCTGCTCTCAGTGAGTTCTTCTCCCTATCTGTACTCATATCTGGGATTGTCTCAACCTAAGTGCATCACCTTGCACTTGGCTTTGTCAAACCTCATTCGATTCTTGTGTGTCTACTTTTCAAGCGTGTTTACATCCCTATAGGTGGTGTCCCTGAATTGCCTTGATGGTTTTTCACAGCTTGAAATAGCAAAGCAGCCACTGGGTGGTTGCAGGAGACACTCTGACACTGTTTAAAGGAAGGAAGGATCCCCAGTTCCTCCTGTGGTTGCAGCCACCCAGCAGATGAATGCAGCTGGGGATAAGACATAAAGTTAGCATGCACAAGTACCCCTCAGGCAGGCTGTTACACCATCAACCATACCACTTAGACAGCAGACAATACAGCTACAGCCACATAATAAATGCGCTTCATATACACATTTCATACTGGTCTTTGGGGTACTTGCTGTGGTTCAAGCCAGCTTTCCATCAGTCCCACCCCTAGCCGGGCCATAGCTAAACTAATGCAGCCCCAGATGGGAATGTCCCCTTCAGATGAGCTTTGGGAGAGCACAGATATCCCCACAGAGAATGATTCTGCCCCCACAAATGACTGCCTACACAACCCACTGCCTTGCTACACGTGCACAATCAGATACACTTCCTCCAAGGCATCAATTTCAGTTGCAGGTGCCTGCCATGGTGGGATGTGTGGGAATTACCCAGGCTCTCCCAAAAGAGCTGTTGACCATGGATCCCAGGCCCCTCTCAGTGCTCACTTCGGGAGCTCCCTGTCTCGAAGGCTGGACTCCTGGCCCGAAGAGAGCTACCTTACTTCTTCTGAGTGCAATGGAGCTGGCTAGTTAGGTACCATTGAAGCTGTGCAGCAGGCAATGCAGGATGCCTTGCTCCCATAACTCCTCTGCTAGGAGGCTGGAAGATAGCAGAAGGAAGCCATAGGGTCTTCTTCCCTTCTCCAGGGCTTCCAGATGCCTACCCCACCAGCGACCAGTATTCAAATTCTGTTTATTTGGTCACTTCCAACCAGCAGGCCACCAAATTTTGCAGGACAAGCTACAGTGAAGCCTTCCTGTTGCAATCTGTAATGCTGCTATGGCCCTAAGCCACAAAGTATATGAGTAAGGAGAGCTTAGGTCTCTCCATCCCTGGTCTGGTTTTGGTGTTTACAAAAAAATGGACCTAAAACATTCCTGAAGAACGTTCTACCCGTGATGGTCTTCCAGCTGCAATTGGGTTCCTTCCTTTGCATGGTTATACAGCTCAACAGAAGCTCCACAGAAAGGTTGTAACTGGCTGTCATACACAAATAAGAGAGGCCTCAATCGGGGTTCAAGTTTCCCCTCAGGCTGAATGGTGACTGCCTCTTGTCTTCCACATCAGTGCAAACTGCCATGCAAAATCAGGACATCACTAGCTGCGTTCTGGTCTTCAGCTGACATTTCAAGCTTCCTAGAGGATAGAGGTTTAGGTGATTTCCTGCCTCCATCTGCATTACCACAGAACTTAAACAGGGAGAAAAGAAACAGGCATATTCTGAGAACAGACACACTGACTCATGTCAGGATGACAAAATTAGCTCTCTGATAGCTTCAGCCTGAATGGAGAGGCTCCTAACTACCATACGTACAAATGACCGTGGGCAGTGAAAGGGAAAAAGATGCATGAATGTGTTTGTGAGGACTGGATGCCACCTAATGTGCTGGCAGGTGGACTAAGTACACCAAATACCAGCTCATATGTGTGGTGGAAACATCTGGACCTTTGTAAACAGCCCTACGTAGCTGCCAGCATATGGAGGTGGCAGCTTCCAAGGACATGCCTTGCAGCAGGAGCGAAGGAGGCAGGTCACAACCCCCCAAGGCTGCCCTGTCAACACGAGATCATTCTTGCTTCGTTTAACTAGGATGCCCTGAAGTCAGAACGTTTGCAAACAAAATACACCCTCTTTCTGGCTGCACCTCTCTGCCTCCTCCTCCTCTCCATGCCCTCACCTGCCAGGTGCCAGGTGGGCAGCAGGGGCCTGTCAACAGTCTGCCCACTCAAGAGAGTTCAGCAGTGACGTCTCTCTTTGCCGAGAGGAGTGGGAAGAAAGATGGCTGTCCTCCTTTTGACAGGGGAGAGGCTTCTGAATGAGGTCAATAATTAAACAGAGGAGTAATAGATGCCAGCTAATTGTGCCAGATTATCGGTTTCTGGGCTGGGCAGGAACCTTTCTGGCTGTAAAATAGACGCAATTTTAAGTTTTTGTTTGCCTTAGTCTTAACCAACTTTTCTATATAGAGGGCATGAAAGTAAAACAGGACCATCTGTCACTTTCAATCCTCCATATGCCAGCGGAGTATGAAGCATCACCAGATAAGCACTAGCTGTATTCCCTCATGCGCTGTGCTTGGTGGAATTTCCTTCTTTTCCTCGCTTTCTACCTGCAAATAAACTCACTTGTGCCTGTATCATGGTAGTGACATACAGAAATCAAGCATAGGATGCTGTGAATACTGTTTCAGGGCAAAGGGATATTAAGTTAAATGTTCAACTCATCGTTGATTCAGCACTCCCAGCACACATTCTCTACACCATTCCTTCTCATTGCATTGCAGCCTGGCCATGCTGACACCAACAGGACACCCGTCAGCAAACCATGTCCGGGCAGCAGCTCCCACATGGTGAGCTGCAGAGCTGAGGAGCAGGACGTTTTTTCAGAGGGGACAATTAGGGCAAACAGAGCAATAGATCGGCAGAGGCAGTGGAGGAGGAGATGGAGAAGGGCTAGGGGCTGAGCAGGTGTTCAGAGATGAGGTCTGCCTGGTCTTCTTACCCGCAGCTGTGAATGTGGGTTTGAGCATACAGAAAGTGAAGGCTCTTGATGCTGCCTCTCAAGTGTCAAGAAGGCCATGCTGAAGTTTCCTTTTGCAGTTGGGGATGCTGCTGTGGCCCCGAGCTGAGAGGCGTGTGTAAGGAAAGTAAGGACTGGAGCCCTTAAAAGTCCTCTCACAGGTTAGATGTGGGGAAAAGTTTTGTAACTGCTCTTAATGTGAGCAAACATACTAAATTTGGGTGAAATTTCCTTAATTTCTGCTAAAACCAACCTCAGGTTCTGCTAAAACCAACCTCAAGTTCTGCTAAAACCAACCTCTTTCCTCTGATTGCAGTTCAGATATTTAATCAAGTCAGTTGAGGAATTGCACTGAGTCATGTAAGCAGAGCCGAGACTCAGATCTGGGCAGCCACATTCCCAGGCCGTAGCTTTCTGTTAACTTCTTAAAATTGAATGCTTACATGTTTCATTTCAAAATAAGGCTTCATTTCAAAACTAACAGCAGTTGTTTCAAAGGCAAATAAATAACCGTAAGAGTGAAACAAACATTTCCTACGGGGATAACCAAAACGCTGTGATATACTGAATATTTTCTACTATTTTGTTTGGAAAGAGAAGCAGGGGAAAATATGTTTTCTGTCTGGATTCTCACAGTCTTTCAGTGAATTAATAAACCACGCGTTCACACAGTCCTGGGGAACACCCCACTGCTTTTTCAGACAAGAAACAGAGCTTGTCCAGGACATCTCCCAAGGGTGGCGAAGTCTGCCTAAGGAAGAACAAACCCTGGGAGGCCTACAGTGACAACATGTGAAGCAGACAGAGGGCGGCTCAGTTTTCAAATTACCTCTGGCCCGGAGTGAGGACAAGGCAGGTTTTTCTAACATGTGTTGGAGGCCGGGAACGGAAGCTCAGCTTTGGAAGGCAAAAAGCAATTGAGCAGAGATTGTAAGCAGCCACCAAGCTCGGCTGTGCTGGTGGAGCAGGAGAAGCCCCTGGCTGAACACCAGGACCGTGCTTGGCCATTGCTTTCCTGGCTTTTTGGCAAGCCCAGCAGCCCTAGCGTGAAAGGAGAAGGGATGCTTTGGATGGAGGATAGGGTTCTCCAGACCGCATTCCTTCATGGCACTGTAACCCTGATTGTCTTCCTCAGGATATAACCCGTTTGCTGAGAAAACACAGGAAGCAGACTCTCACAGAGGAGCTTTAACACAATCACTTGGTTCTGAGCAGCACAGCAGGCTCTTTGCCCGCCAAGCAGAAAACCTCCTGGCAGGACAGGCTGATGCAGATTGCAGCTCACTACCAACCAGCAAGGGGCAGGGCACAGCTACTCAGCTCTGGCCATGCACGAGTGCACCCTGTCCCCAGGGATTGGGGTCAGGCCCTTAGCACGTGCTTGCCCAAGCCAGCAGCACTGCCGCTACCGCAACAGACATTTACAATCATTCTTGCGGTCTGCAAGATGCAGGGGAGGCACTTTGTGCTTTTCTGAGTGGTGCAACACTATGAACTCTAAAAATTCCTGTACTGGGATATCCTCAATAGTGATGTAGGGGTTTTGCAACTCCGCCCTCCAAGAATCTGTTTCACAGCCATGATATCCACCTTCCCCATGGGTACTCCATCACTGGGTTCTGCGCACCTGCTGTCCCCACAACATTCCTCTTTCTTTCCCTGGACCACAGATAGTCAGAGCAGGTACCCCTATGCTGCATGGCCACCAAAGGGGCAGAGAGCTGCAGGACTCCACATGGACCCACAGAACTTCAAATAGTTGGAGGTGAGCTAAGAGCTGTGCTCGTTATTCCACATAAGTCAAGCTCAGGTGGAGGTGAACATCCCTTTAAATGGGCAGATATCAGTTTTAAATGGACAACAAAGGCTATGTTAGATTGTTTCCCACAGAATCCATGGATTTGATTATCCTCATAGGACCCTTCTAACTTGGGTTATTTTATGATTCTATGATTCTAATTGTCACAGGATGGTGGATATACTCGGAAAACAGCAGATTCACCACAAAAAAACCCTCACACACTACTCAATGCAAATTAGCAGTAGACACCACAGACCTGGCACGTATGCCCTGACTACATAGATCTTTGATGCTACACGGCTAGTCCTCTGTTACACAGAATTGAATGGATAAAGATCAGGTTCCATCTCCCCAAAGCCAAGCCCCCAGACCACAGCACTGCCAGACCAGGCTGCCTCCCTGCTAGCAGCACTCCCCCAAGGCCACACAGCATGCCAGGACTGGCCCCTGTGCAGCAGCTGGAATTGGAAATCCCCTCCTGCAGTATTCATGTGATGGAAGGCTGAGGGTTGTGCAAGACAGGGCATGGGAGGGCTTTCGAGCAGCTCACACACCCCCAGCTCCAGCATTTCATGATGCTGATTTTGCTGGTAAAGCGGCTGTTCTTCAAATGCACAGAGGAAATAAAATCAGCATCTGGTGATGCAATGTGGAGGAAGTAAGGAGAAACTTGAAAACAAGATCTAGACATTAGATTATGAGAATATAATCAGCACAGACATTCTTGAGTGATGCTACAAGGGAGCAAGGGCAGGGCAGGGACCGGGATGTCACCAAGCATCTCAGCTCTGGCTTCTGGGAGCACCAGGGCAGGCAGGAGCTGCCCAGCTCACTGGGCCACTTGTCCAAAGGATCTTGTGCTATGTAGTACACTACAGTCACTGAGTGACAAGGGTTTGGGAGCCAGGTGTCTTGGCAGGCTGGCCCAGACTGGGTATGTGGCCCAGAGCTGAGTGACATGCAGCAGCAGGACATAGTTTCATTTCACCAGGGTAGAAGCAGAGAGAGGCAGAGTGCCAGATGCAGATGCAATGCATGATGTGGCCTTGTAAGGGTTTTTGAAGGACTGAGAGGAAGAGATCACAGTGGCTGGGGGCGGATGATGCAAGCCTTTCACCTCAGGGCTGGGAATAATCATGCAACAGTTTTACATCTCTCAGGATGATTCCTTTCACATCTCGGCAAGCTGGGATCTTTGCCAGACAGAGGATGGATGAGTAAACAAACAGCACTTCACTTTCCTAAAGCAATTTGGAAGGAAAGTGAAAGAGCTGAATGAGATAAGAGCTGTTCCTTTCTCTCGGCTCCTTGCTGCAACACGCTGTGGGTGCAGTGCTGTCCCCAGGGACGACTCTGCACATCCCACAGCACGACCAAGTGTTCCATCATCTCACACGAGAAGCGCATCTCAGCCTTGTCTGTGCAACCTCCCACACTGCTACAAGGAACACTGCTTCAAACATGTCTCATGCAAGAACTGTCTCAGTTTTATATAGAGGAGACAAGTTCTGCTGATGCAGAGACAGCAAGTGAAACAGAGAAGCCAAAAAAAAAAAAAGGATGTCTGTAATTGAAATGAATCCATCTAATCCAGCAACCTAACCAGTAACAGAAACTCCAGCAGCTCCAGTGGTGGATATGGACCAAGCTGACAGAACCTAGGTTAAGCATTCACCAGGGCCAAGACAAACCTTTTGTACGGGAAGAGCCCGTGATTGATTCAGATGACAGTGCTATGCGAGCGGCCAGCTCAGAGGAGCAAAGGGAGGCTCTCAATCCTGAACACAAAAGCAGGACTGTTACGGAAGGGCAGGGGTAGTGTTCAAACAGTCTGGCAATCCAGAGAGAAGATTTGGAAAAATGAGCCGCAATCCGGAAAGGAGAACAGCGGGAATGATCTACTACAGAAATATGATGAGGGATGGCTGGGCAGAAGAGCACCTGGGAGATACAAAGTTCTGGGGCCAGGCTGGGGATGGGACTTTCTGAAAGAGTCAGGCATCACACTGGAACAGAGGACCTCTTTGCAGTCCTGAAGAGCAGTGTAGCCAATCTCTGTTCAGGTGCCATGCAAGTACCGCTGCTCCTGCCATGAGGTGGGGAGGGAGCGGAGGACCTCCCCAGGGCACGCAGAGCTGAAGGAGAGAACCAGCACTAGCTCTCTGGGACAGCTTCACTGAAACTTACAAAACAAACTCACCCGTCTGCCTGCAAAATAACTGAGTTAAATAGACTTCAAGAGGCCTCAGTAATTTCCTAGCTAAACCAAGACCATTGGTATTCACTTGCTGAGAAGAACACGAACATCAGGAGACCAACCACTTCTATATTTGTCCTCTTTAGAACAGCTAGCAGCATAAGAAGTTTTCCACCCCGTCCCTCTCACGCTACCTCTGCTAATGTCACACTCTCACCCTGCTGCTCTCACTTCCACGCAAGAGGAGACAGAGGAGACTGAAGTTGCTGCCTTTTCCCAGCCAAGTTATGATGGCTGAGGAATCAAGGAAGGTTCTTCAGCCTTCTGGACTAGGCAAATCACTGTTTTATTGTGGGTTTCCAGACAGAGAAGCATCTCCCTACGTGCGGTCCTCTAAACATATTCTGCTTTGGATGCAGGAGTTAGGCTGGGGGAACGTGTGAGCTCTGTGATGGAGATGGTCCCTCTCTTTATAAAGCAGCATTTGCAACATGAAACCCAAACTGTTACTCCTACAAACCTCAAAGAGCACCAACAGCTCTGATGGCACCAACGCCCTTAGCTCTGAGTAAGCACTTCCAAAGCCCTGAAGGAGGTCTCTCTATGAGCTATAATGCTGTGCTTGGACTTGCAGTCCCAGTCCAAAGGGCAATGCTGAGCCATTTCTAACCCCTGACATACACTAATTCTACACATTCAGACAATATTAATACTGCTCCACAGCTTCTCTGTGTTTTACTCCCTTTGAATAGGCTGATGAAGCCACTCAAGTCTTATTGCAATATAGTAGTACCCATAGCACATAGTGCTGCTGCTTGCTGTCTTTGTGCTGCTTCCTTTGGTGAGATTTCTGCAGGTTACAGATGCTGATAGTTTTCAAATTGGCTACCTTTACATTTAGTGGCATTGCC
>PPHD01002902.1:885-33615 GCA_002909625.1 Bambusicola thoracicus
AAAAAAAAAAAACAACACCACAAAAATAGTACCTTTCAGACCTGTTTCATTTGTGTATTTTGAGGGTCAGAGAAAAGAGGAGAATACAAAGTAAGATTGTAATTAGCTAGTCTCATGAAAGGAATTGTTCAACTGGAATAATTTCAAGGCAGTAGTTCTTGGTTTTAAGGTTTACGGCAGAAGTTCGGTGAAGTCTTCTGGGCATTCAATTGTAGTTCAAGAAAATTTGAAGTATATCAACTTCCACAGAAATACAGGCTTATGCCTTCTGCTTTGAGATGCAAAACAGACTTACTTCAGTAAAGAAACTCAGTTGTTTTGCTTTCTAGTTTTTATCACTGATTTTGAGTTCTTATTTACAGCAGTATCTGTTGTGCAGGAGGATAGTTATTTGCTTGTATGTAATACTGGCTTTGTAAAAACAGCACAGACATACATGGGCCCATGTAAAACCCAAAAGGAAAAACTATTTCAACCATTTAACTATTTTAACTGCTAAGTTGATCCTCTTTACCCTCTTACAATAATCTGTTAAATAAAAGCTTTTCTTGAGAATTAATGATTTTTAATTTTTTTAAATTTTTTTCCTAACAATGAAGGGTCAGCACTGGGGAGGATGCTCAAGCTTTGAAGTAAACTTTGCAAAGCTCTAAGCAACAGTTTATATACAGAATATAAAGAGATACTTGACTGTGGGTTTTCTCAGTCTCATCTTGCTGTAAGGTTGAGTAAGATCAGCATGTTCCTGTGGTGCCTACTTTCCATTTCAGTTTCAGCCTGCTAGAATCTATTGTTTATGTACCATTATATGACAACATGGATTCAAGCGGTGCTGTAATGGAGAAAGGTTTTGTTTTAAACAAAGAGGACGATCTGATATCAAACAATGCAATGACTATCAAGACAACATAAAAGTTGTGAGAAAGAAGATTAGGTCTAAATTTTACACTTGAGTATATATAAATTTTCTCCCGTATGAATCTCCTTTATGGAGAAAATAAAGAGAGATGGAGGGAATCCGTTTTTAAGACTTCCTTCTCCTCTCATTTCTTTTTCAGGTTGCTTCTTTTCATAATTTTCCTTCTACCCTTCAGATGTTAAGCCCTTGAGACAAAAGACATTGGTTAGGATTATAGTAGTGTTATCTTGGAATACTGCTGTATCATCAAAAGTAACCTTTTTTTTTTTAAATAAAAAAAAAAATCATTTTATGTTGAGTTTCTCCCGAATTAAGTCTTTTTAATGTACTTGAATAAAATGCTGTATGATATTCCTGTAACAATACCTTCCATTCAGTTATATCTATTCATTTCTACAATCTATGATATTCAAAAATTTTCTAACAATTTCATTTTCTTTTCCTAGGTATAAGAAAAACCTTAAAGCACTCTATGTTGTACATCCAACCAACTTCATAAAAATTCTGTGGAATATTTTTAAACCTCTTATAAGGTACTTGGCAGTTTTCCTGTGTAGTTTAAAGATGATTTGTTCTCTTACAGGTTGCTTTTGAAGAGCTTGAGGTAAAATATATCGAGTAACAGCACAACACCCATTTAAACTGGCTTGAACTAATATATAAGATGAGCTTAAGCTTGAGTATGCATAACAGGGTAGAGGGTTTTTTCTTTCTAAGATAATGCAGTCTTAATAAAAGGTTCAGTGATATGTTAACATAAGTACTACTTTAAAACATAGTTATTCTGTGGACATGAATGACTTTTTTGTTTTGTTTAACAGCACTTAGCACAAAAAAAAACTAAGTCCGTGACTGGAGTTACTAGGTAGTATGGTAAAGCAGGTAATAAATGGCTAACCTTTGGTCTGATCTCAGGTGCTGAGATGAATAGAATTGATACTACTAGTGTGTTCAAAGTTAATGAATAAGCCCTGAAGAATTTGAGACAGAAAGTATAATGGTGGGTATATTTTACCAGTGGATTCTTTTCCTTTTCATTCTAAAAACTAATGGTAGCTACAAGAACCAGCAATGATGGAAGGATTCTGATAAGCATGAAGTTAGTTGGACTTTAACTTTTTGCTCCCAAACTTCTGCTACTTTCAAAGCAATTCTAACATATTGCAGATTATATTATGAATGTCCTCGGAGTTGAAGGAATAAAGACACTTATCCTGAGAAGCTGTAGCGAATCAACTTCTATTATCTCCTCATCAACTCCATATTAACTCCTACATATCTAGTTATGCTAACTTGCACTTTCTGACTGGGTAGTGATTTAATTAATTATAAAGGGAAAGTTTAAATTTTAAACAGATCAGAACAGACAAGAAGCATGTGAAATTTAAGGAATTACAGTTAGAACTCATTCTGTAATGTATCATTCATGAAACAAGAATGACTGTAGGTATTTATTGTAACTGGAAGTAAAATAAATGTCAATAATCCAAGACATAGACCACTGGAGAGAAAATTGTGACAGAAGCAGGAGGTGTAGTAGCTGACTCGACCTCAAGAACTGTATTCATTTTTTTGTTGTTGTTCCTGCTTTGCTGTAGGATGGCTATTAGGAGTTTTCTAGAAGGTTTTGGAAAAAAAGCAACAAAAACACAGCAAACCAGCAGTCATGATCTGTTTAAAGATGACTCAGGCACAGCCAGCTTCTTTCTAAGAGGCAGTTGAGAATGATTTGTGGGATGATGAGAAGTCAGCCTCAGGCCAAGATGTTAAGCCAGGCACTGTGTGACTGAGGGAAGAAGTGGAATAGTGAAGGACAGCTATTGCCTGGGTGTAGTCAGCCTCTTATCATACTGTGGTGTGGTATCAGTGGAACAGACTGGAAGGAGCAGTCCTTGAGAGCAGCTCTGCAGAGAAGGACCTGGAGGTACTGATGGATGACAAACTTAACATGAGACAGCAGTGTGCTCTCACGGCTTGGAAAGCAAATGATATCCTGGGCTCCATCATGAGAGGGGCGGCCAGCAGGGACAGGGAGGTGATTGTCCCTCTCTACTCTGCTCTTGTGAGGCCCCATCTGGAGTACTGTGTCCAGGTATGGAGCCCCCAGTACAAGAAAGACAGAGAGAAGGCTGCGGGGTGACCTCATTGCAGCCTTTCAGTACCTGAAGGGAGCCTATAAACAGGAAGGGAGTAAACTCTTTGAAAGGGTAGATAACAGCAAGACAAGGGGTTTAAGTTGAAAGAGGGAAGATTAGGTTGGATGTTAGGGGGAAGTTCTTTACCAGGAGAGTGGTGAGGTGCTGGAACAGACTGCCCAGAGAGGTTGTGATGCCCCGTCCCTGGAGGTGTTCAAGGCCAGGTTGGATGAGGCCCTGGGCAACCTGGTCTAGAAAATGGGGATGTTGGTGGCCCTGCCCGGCAGGAGGGTTGGAGATTCATGATCCTTGGGGTCCCTTCTAATCCAGGCCATTCTGTGATTCTGTGATCAGTGCTGGCTCCAGCGTTTGAATGCATTTATAACCCCCCTTGCACTTCAAACTTTCGATGTCCCTTTGGTGTTCATGATCTCTGTGGGGCTACAGGTGGATAAACACTGCTGCTAATTCATAAGAAAAGTACATATATATGGTTATCAGGCATTCATTTTCCCTGGATCTTATGATGTCTGCATAGATAGGCTAACTACCTTTTTCTTTATTGGAACGCTATGATACGCTGGCATTCAAATCCTTATTTATTTTGGACATAAAAATGGGTGCTCCTCATAAACTTAAGCATTCATATCCAGCACAGAAAATTGAAACCAGCATTTGTCATTTTAGATACATGATCATCTTGTCCTTCTTAACGCCCTGTTTTCATAGCATTGAGGAATTCATGTTGTACTTGACTTTGAGTACTGTGTACCTGGACACTTGAGTCTAATATGATAGCACTCTACTCATTGTTTTTAAAAAAATGTGACTAAAAGAAACAAATTTGTACACTGGTAATAATAATAATAGTAATTATGACAATTATGGATTATAACTGAAAGAATGAATTAACTCTGAAAAGGTCTTAAAGTCAATTACAGAGAATTCTTCATTAGCCCATGGCTTACGTGTGATGTTGAAATCAGAGACCAGAAAAAAAAAAAAAAAAGACTTGGAAAAAAGATAAGCTGAAAAATCTGAAGTTCTACACAAGTGGACTGATGTCTATCAGTCAAACCAATTTGTCTGTTGGCAAAATTTAGCACTTTTGACTTGAGAGCTTCTGAAAAGCCCAAGTGACTTGCATTTGTGTCATCGCCCGCTAGAGGGAGTGTGCGTATGCGTGTTTGACAACTCAGTGATAAATTCATCACTGGGAGGGAATTTTTCTCCAGTTTTGTTATCAAAGTAACCTGCAGCGAAGTACAGCTTTCATCATGAACACCTACTACTTGTATTGATAATTCATTTACAGGGCAGACTCTTTGTACCACAGAAAAATATGAAATTAGTTTGGACTGTGCCTAACTGAACTTGAAACCTAATTTGTGATCCTTCTCGCATCAAATTTAGAAGTCTGTTTTGTTCAGCTCAACAAGTGAGCTTTATACTTCAGAAGCTACCTGGCTTTCTTCAAAACAGATAGATCTGATGGCCCTGCACTTTGAGGATATACACTATCTATTCTTTGAAAACCTTGCCTGTCATTTAATACTTTATGGTCTGTGTCAGTAGTCCCATTATTTCGTGCTGTAGTAGGAAGGAGTACCTAAATAACACAACCGTTGTGTTGGCCATGCAACATTTTCTCCAGAGTCAACAGTTATTTTAGTGAGCTTTCTAATGCTGTGTGAAAGCTGTTTTTCAGTGGCTTTTAAAGCAGTGTTTTTCATATCTATGCAAATCAAAAAACATTCAGACGAAAGTCAGTTATTTTTATTCAAATCAGACTCTCAGGCATGCACTGTATATGTTTGATCATACAAAATGAAATACATCTCATGTCTCCTGCTGCTTCAATTACAGTCTAATTTTGAGTTGCATCAGCACTTACATTTTTGTAACGGAAACTAAAGCCTTCATAAATGCTTCTCCCATGCTGATTGTTACACTTCTTTGCAATTTTTTTTAGCCATAAGTTTGGGAAAAAAGTCACCTACTTGAACTATTTAAGTGACCTGAGAGAACATCTCAAATATGACCAGCTTAATATTCCTCAAGAAGTCATCCGGTACGTGGCAAGTTTCAAACACTTTGTCTCATGTTTCCTCAGGTACAGTTGTGTTATGTTCACCGTATTCCAAGCAGAATCTGATCCTATTTCTTCAGTGATTGAAAGTTTAATTTTCCTTGATTGATTTTATTCCAAAATCTGTGTTGCCATGTAAGACGTGCTAGAATGTGTCACATGTTCACACAGGAGAACCCTATATAGTTTTCTACAGGTCTGAAGCCTCTATATCTCAGTTGTGGAGCCTTTTCTTCATATAATTGCAGCCTCAATGTGAGTGTTAACAACACCAATCCACGAGTTGCTACTACTTAGGAGTACTGTATAATGGTCATGAGCAAAAATACAACCCTGACCTCTTTGCTTGCATACTGTAACAGATCAAGTGACTTCCATTTATGAAGAGCTTTCACAGTCAGCAAAGAGTTAATTGATTTTATGTCTATTGTTAGCAGATCCATTACTTTTATGTGATGCATGTATGAGTGCTAAGGAGGAGTAATGGAGAGGGGTATGAGAGGGAAAGATGAAGAAGTACATCAGGCTGGGATTATCAAGTGCGAGTATTAGTATCAATAACAGTCTTTTCGACACTACTCTTATGTGAAAATGCTTTGATATACTGACAGGAAATGATTTTATGTCACTGCTGAATGAAAGTAACTGGAAGCTTTGATTATAACTGTTACTGATGCCAGGTGGGTTTTTACACACCTGAGTAAATAGGGAATAACTGAAAATACCTTAGAGCTCTGAGGTTATAAATTAGATTGCATGTTGCAAAAGAGAGGAGAATTGTATTCTGAGTAGCAAAAAGGCTTGAATTTTGCTTTTAAATTATAGAGTGTTCCTATTTTTTTGGACGCATTTATTACTATACCCAATTGGCTACAGCAAAAAAAAAAAAAAAAAAAGAAAAAAAAAGAAAAAGAAAAGCTCTTTTTTGTCTTGCTTAAGAATTCTTCAACAAATACTGCTTAAAAACTTCCCTATTGCTTAAATTATAGTAAATATAAATTCTGTAAGACCTGCAGCATATACACTGTTGTCAGAAGTTCAGTATCACAAACAAAACTGGTAGCTGTTCATATATGTAACTTGTTGGCTGTGATGCACAGAAAATCTATGACTTTTTGATTTTTACAGACACGATGAAAATCTCCGGGGGAAACACAAGGGAAAACTGCCACCTGTGGTTAAGGTTCCTCCACCAAGACCACCTCTACCTACTCAGCAATTTGGAGTCAGCCTGCAATAGTAAGCTATGAGATTTCTAACATATAAGATTTCTATATCCCGCAGCTTTCTGTAATGTGCAGGTTCAGTAGACACAAAGTCTGCAGACATTTTTTTTTAGTATATGTTTAGTTTCTCATTCTCTTTGAAAGCCATAAAGCTATGGGGTTTGGCAGGAACATTTATGATTGGGACAGGTCTTACAGTCCCTATGACCTGCCTGGTCTTCGTGTTTACAGTATCCTTGGGGTAGTTAGTGCTACTACTGCTGCACAGATTTTGTCTCCATGGACAGAAATTTGCCCATAAATGACAGTCCCAAGCTCACCTGCTGCTGTTTGTTGCTGGCAGATAGGAAAATGTTTTGGAGTTACTGAGGTGGTCGATAGCAAAGCTTCAGAGTCAAAAATGGCTGCAGAAAGCTAAAATGGAGGCTTTAACCTTTATATATTGTTGCTTTGTTGCCCAAGTATTGTTCTTATCAGAGCTCTATGAAATAAAAATAACCACTCTCACAGAAGGGCCCTCACAGCTGTTTATGTAAATTACAACACAGTATCTGGTATAAGAAATGATTTACTTAACACAAGGAATGGGATAGCAATATACTTTCAAAAGGCAATTTTGGTAAAAACAACAAGAACAAAACACAGAAGCAAAAAAATAAAAATTAAAAAAAAAAAAAAAGGAAAGAAATGAAGAAACCTAAATAGTAACTAAGTCATTTCATTCCAACTAAGTCATTTCTGTCAAAGATATGGAAAGCTATCTTGCTATGGCTTCTTCCTCAAGAGCAGCTGGCAAATGTTCACGTTCAGAAAAAACAATTTAGTCTGTTTGATCCATGGACATTTGGATTTCCTCCCACCCCCCATGTCTGCTTATCTGGCGCTAATGATTCAGCTTTAAATGAGATATAAAATATAATTTTCCCCTGTTAAATGTTAAACATTAGCCCTCTGTAGAAGGCCTGATATTAGAACAATCAATATCTATCTTATAAGAGCTGCTATGACATTAACTTTTATGATACCTCTTTAGAATCCAACCTAACACTTGAGACATGAGTAACTCACTTCCTTAATTCAGAAGATATCTTTTAGGTGGACTCCACTGGGTCATTAAGAAGGACATTGTTTTATGCTGCTGCTCCTGTTGTGAAAATGAGACTGCTTACTGGCATCAGGGCATGCAGTTTCTCGCTTCCAGTCCATCCTGTAAGTTCAGTAAGTTCTATCTAACCTCTCACAGCAAACAATGTCCTTCTCACATGCCTCAGCCTTCCTGAGTATAAACAGGATGTCAATCCTCTACAACCTCAAAATGTGAAGTAAATGAATTAATATATGTCATATTTATGAAGAAGGTAAAGATAATAGAGGAAAGAGAATTATATGTGTTGAGAGCTTCTAAAATCTGAACCAGAAAAGGGTATTAACTTTTCTCTTGATGAATCAATTTCCTTTTATGAGCTCTATAGTCTGTAGTGGCAAGATTTCAATGACCTCCCACGTATTTAGCAAAGATACAGGTTTGAAGCCTTTTCCTAGGTGAGGCTCTTTCCATTTCCTGAAAAGGCTGTGGAGTGACCCAGATTTTATTTTGTATGGGTTTATGTGAATGTGTGTGCTGTGTGCCATGTATTTCAGTACTGTCAAGTGGAAACAGTATTATCAGTGGTGCTATTGAGAGAAAGTTTTTGCCATTAAAGGACTGTTTCTTGTGCACTTCTTTTTCTGTAATTTAAGAAAAGAAACAGTAAGACTCATAAGCCTGAAGTTGCATCAGTTTTCAGCACCTCTGGAATGATGATCTTTAAGTAGGCAGGTAATAGATGGCGAGTGAGATCATTCAAAGCCTCCTAGATAGCCTAATTTTGATCAGATGTTAGACAATGATATCCCAATGACTTCTGGACGTGGAAAGTCGTAAAACCCACATCGTTTTGAATGTTCCTATCTAAAAACATCAGGCAATGCTGTTGTCCTGACCACAGTTAGCAGCCACCGTGTTACTCATGAGGAGTATGGGTAGAAAGAAGTTTTGGTCATTCCAATTGTGTGTGTATGAAAACTTTATAGCAGCACACTCTCGGGCATTTAACTTGTGTCTCATAATTCCAGATAGCTACTTTAGACATTTTCAGGGTGTTTCAAAAATTTCTGTGTACTGGTTTTGATGTACTCCCATTATTATAGGTGTAGAATGATAGGGGAAGCTTTAGAAATGAGAGTTTATTTAAAAAGAACTTTTCTGTGAGTCAAGGTGCTATTGTTGGATGGTGCAGTGGAATAAATGAAGCTGTAAAGAGGAGCTCTGAATCATGTGCAGAAAGGATTTTGAACAGTCAAGTCACTGTTTTTACTGCTTGATGCATGCACAATGCTCTCTCTGTAGGCACAGAGCAAACACATGCTATAGATGCAGAAAGGAAGATAGATTACATAGTTATCTGCCTGTGGTCCCAATTTTACAAATGCCTATTAGCAGAAACCTGTGAAGAAACCTGGGATCTTGTGCAGGAGAGGACTTAATTAGAGCAACTATTTTTAAAGGGAAATATTCATTATGATTAATGCCACTGATTCTCTCAAACCTATGAGTATTCCTACATGGTATGTTTGGATCTTACCTAGGAGAACAGGACAGTAAAGATATGAGACAGATTCAGTAGATCAGGGATCTGTCTGGGCTGAGTCACAGAAATTTGCTATCCCATGCCAGCTGTTCACACCGTGATTCAGCAAAGATCTTAACCCAACTTTATTTCAATTTAGATCTTTGGAATTTAAGTGTGTAACTTGTTACTCAGAGACATGAGTTTGAAGCCTGTATCATTGTGAACTCCTGTGAGGACTCCGTTGTTTGGTCTTCACAACTGGAACTCGAATCTGGTACCAAGTTCTCCTAAAGTTTACATGGGAAGTACTATAGTTCAAACAATAATAAATGAGCTTAATGAAGGCAGTTACATCATCAGGAAGTGGCAATAGGATCTCTTTAAAGCATGCAAGACAGAAAAAAGGAAAAAAAAGGTGCTCTCTTGAGTTAATCCTTTGTGCCTATGTGTATGGGGCAGACTTGCCCAGTTGGATGAATGTCTTTCCAAGGTGTTTTTGGCTTCCTGCCTGGTTTCTCTGGGTGCCAAATTCTGCCTGTTTCAGTGGCCCAAAACACATTTAAATACTTGATCTCATGTTGAAAGTAGTTTGATTCTCTTGAAAATATAAAATAACACAACTGATACTAATGTCCATCTTCATGGGCATATCAGGCAGAACACTTCTTCTGAGGCAGTTTTGCCCACACTTGGTTTTTCAGTCATAATTTAATGGGAAACCATGCTTCAGTTTGACAAGCACTTAAGAACGAGTTGGTAAAATATTTTGTGTGTTTATTGTTAATTACGTCCTTTTGCTAACTCAAGCTTCTCATGTACAGAGGGAGCAAGCAGATAAAGAACCATGATGAGCCAGTGTAAAGGTCTATCAAGCCTCACATCCTGTCTCCAGTAGAGGGTAATAGCAGAAGGCTAGCAAGGAACACTGTTAGAAAAGGGCAAGTGTACAGGGATGCACTCTCTGCTGTAATGTTGTAGTCTGTAGTCAATGCAAACTTGCAAAGGATAGCATTGCAGTGCTATGAAAATTACTTTGTTGCTCACCAGTAGCTTTAAGTTTTATAAATCCAGACATTTCAAAGAATGCTCATGTGTTGTGGTCATAAAGCAGGACTAGTTTTATGTTCATTCTGCCTGGCTATAATCACACAAAATACGAAGAGCAGCAGGAATTAGCTATTCGGAATACATCCTCACTACTTTGCACTGTGAGTCAAGGTAAAAAAAAAATAAAAAATAAAAAATAGGATTTGTCTTGTAAAAGCCATTTGTAAAATGTTGTGTTTAAAAGGGCAAGAAAAAAATTGGGGCACCCCCTACTTGTGGTGTTGAGCAAAATGCAGCTCGAGTGCACAAACGGAGTTTCTTAAATTTGCAGAACTTGAAAAGAATTAATAATTGACTGTGTGAGCCAAGCTGAATCATTGTCTTCTGCTGTACGTTCAGCAAGCTCCTATGAACCTCTGTTGCTGTACCCTATTGCCTCTGTAATCAAGGATGGTTACAGCTGAGCTCCAGCACAGAACACAGAGCTGACCTTGACTAGCTGTCGACATTGTTCTGTTTTCTCTGATTGGTTTTAAAATCTAAAATTAAATATCGTTTGTGGGGAGACAGGAAATGCTTTGTTTTTGTATTTACTGCCATGGATGGGGAGAGAGGGCAGAGGAAAATGCACAAAATTGCAACAACTGTGCAGCTTTTGCTTGTTAAATTGTTATCATAAACATTTCAGAGTGCTTTTCTTTTGGGCATAATCCTTCTGCTTGTGCATGCCGGGCATGCGTGACCACGGAGGAAGAATGCATTCTAAACTGAATCTCAGCATGTCTCAGCAGGGAAAAAATGAAAAGGAAAGGAAGAGGAGAGAGAGAGAGATTATCAACCAAGAATACTTAATGGCACTTCAGAACAATGTGTAGAGGCCTTTTGTGATAACTGTCCGCAGTCTAAAAATGAGTCATTGAATGTATGACACTGCAGTAACTGATCACATATTCGGTAGTGAAGAGTACTCATTCTCTCTAGCCATTGTGTTTACTGAAATAGATCCCTCTTGAATCTAACGTATTGTTGCAATATGATTCAGATATGCGAATCAGTTACAGAAAACTATACTGTACACTGAAATGCTCTTTTTTGTCTTTCTCTCCTTAAGCAGAAAGCATGAGAGATCTCTCATTTCAAACTGCCTGATCTCTAAAAGCAGTTTGCATTGTCCATCATAGAGCACAGCTGCTCATCACACCATCCTGAATGGGGCAAGAAAAATGCAGATTATTTGACAGGATCCACAAAAGGGAAGATAGAGGTGTAATTTCATTGACCTCTGAGCTGCTCTGATTTACATTAGCTGAGGTAATGCCCCTATTATTTTCTGTCACCTTAGGTCCAGTAAGCTGAACATGTCCCACATTGTGCAGTGTTGTGAAAATATGCATTCTGGCATTCTCAGGTGTTGGAAAAACAGAACAAACCTTTGCATGTGACTTTCAGTGAATTTTCTACTCTATTTTAAAACACATTGTATCCTGAGGTTCTCTTTCATGTGCTGGGAATGGAACGTTTCCTTCAAGAGAAAAGAATGCTGCCAAAAACAGCAAATGTGCAGAAACTCGATTTTTTTTTTCTTTTCCTAGAGAAAGAAAAACGATGCATAGGTTTTATTATTACAAATCATAGCTCAGTTATTTGTTTCACCTCTCTGACAGATAGGCTAGTGCTCAGCAGGAGAAAGTGCTGTAAATAATCAGTTTGCTATTTATACACTGAAATGAGGAAACATATTTATAGGAAACAATAATAATTAGAAAACATTTATAAAAATCTGCTGGGTTGCTATTTGGTGTCTCTGGAGTGAGCAGCTGTAAGAAAGCAAAAACAATCAAATCAGTGCAACTTCAGAGAGGCTGAGAATGGGTTCCATGAGCTCAAATTGTCCATAATAAAAATGTAACAGCTTCCAAGCAAATTAAAGTCTTGATGATGTCCCCATTTAAATGATTTAGGCTTTTGACTGATTTTAATAAAACTTGCCCTAAAATTTTAAGGTACTCACTTGAACACATGAAACAAAATTATTTAATGCACAAGGAATGTGTCTTAACTGCCATATCACAAAAGCTATAGTATTTTTCCTCGTCTTGGTTTGCTGCAAGATTTTCTTCAGTGGTATCCCAAATTTGACCTTGAAATTGGCCTCGTTTCCCACACCCTTTTCTTGTTTAGACACTTTCTGGGGGTTATTATTTCAAACTTGGGAATTTCAACTTTGCATGCAGTGCAAATAGCCCCCTGAACTTCCTTGCTGTCTATTAGTGGGCTGTGGAAAAATTGCCTGTTCTCTTCTGTTTTGGGGCAGGTTTGTTAGGCAACAGCGATCTGCTGCAAACAAGAGAGTAAGTGAGTCACGGACAGAAGCAGCCATGGCACATGGCTTGTGTTCTGTGCTTAGATGGCTGCATTTCTTCTGTAGGGGATGAAAGCTCACAGCATTGCGGCACAGCTGCTTTTAGATTTTTCCTCTCTGTGGTCTATATGGAAATCAGGGAGAAGGGAAGCACAACACAGGTCTCAGAGCTGTTCTTAGAGCATTGCACAAATGCATGGTTGTAGCACTCAGGCTGGCTTTCCACTCTGAAGTGTCACCAGCACATGTGAGACTGCTCTAAGCTCATTGAAGACCGTATTGGAGCTGGAGGGAGCAGGAGAGGCTTGTTACTTTGAGAGCGACAGAACTGATATCCTGAAAGTGTCCGGGAGGATTTTGCTGCTGGGATGTAATTTCACTCAGGTACCCGATTGTCCCTGTGGGTAAGATGAGGATGCTGCACTGAGGACTAGGCCATAGATATGGACCTGAAAGCCTTGCAGGCAATGACTGTCTCTAGTTAGTGAGGTTTTTTTTTTCCTAAAACACTCGTGGCCTTTGGAATAGCTCTCATAAAATGTCTGTGATAATGAGAAAGATTGAGATTGTCGTTTGTCTTATAAGTCAGGTCATAAATCTTTCTTCTGGCCATTGCCAAGTTATGATGATACAGCAAAGAGTGATAACTCCAGCTAGTCCAGTACTGTTTTAGGTTGAAATTAATGGCACCTTGCCCGTGTGTAAAGACAGCAAGTTGCAGCATTTGATCTGAAGCTCACAGTTGTAAACTATAGCACATTATGTGACTTACTAATATGTAGAAGGTCAGACTTCAGGATTGTTGGAATTAAACTCAGTTCTTGCCATTGGTCTTTTACTTTCCCCAAGTGCATTACATATACATGCAGAATCTTTTCGGTCAAATGACTAGAACTATTCTGTTATAAACTTAGTATGTGAAACTGGATTGTGATTTCTAGCAGAATTCCTGTATCTGCTTACATTAAAGAAAATCCCTCTTTCCTAAATAGTTCCTGTTAGATGTGGTTGCAGTGATGTTTCCACAAATTAATATTAACATACATATAGAGCAGTATTGAATTTTATACACTTAAGTGTCTGGTATAGATACTTTGTTGGATAAGAGCAGGAAAAAAATGTTAAATGGATTGATATTGATATAGGGAAGCTATGGACGCCCGTCAACAAAATTTACATAGGAACAGGGCTCTCACAAATACTACTGCTACTCAGAAATACTACTACTACAAGCTTTTAGAAATCATTGGCTGGAAGGAGAGGAATTAAAACTTAAAATGAATTTTGTGTTGTTTTTGGTCTGCTGATGCACCTGTGAGTGTTTAGATGGCGATTAATTATGAGTTATTCCTAACATTATAAGGAAATGTGAGATAAAGAGGTGAGGGGAAGAAATGAAAATACCACATAAGAGTTAGAGGTGACATAGGGAAAATGATCCAGGACTACATGATGAGAAACAGAGGACATCATAGGCTACAAATCCATAGCATATCAACTTTGTTCTGCAGCTGAAGGAACAACTTATTCCCTTTCCAACAGCAGGGAGGTCTAGGTCTTCGAAGTAGTACAAACAGTGGCACTGATGGCTCAGCATTGTGCCTCTGGAGTGATGAATGAGATCAAACTACTTGGAGGTTGAACACCGAATAGTGTGAAGCGTATTAATTCCCCTGTCAGTTTATGAGTAAGAGAGGTAAAACCACAGGGCAAGTTGCTGACTAAGCCAGGATCTTGATGCCTCCCTTGCGAGGAGCTCCCCCACCAGCCCTGTGTGTGAGCCTGAGATGACCATCCTTCTCAGTGGAGTCTCAAAATTAAGCAGTCTGCACATCCTCTTCTATCTCCCTTCTTAGGCACAAGGAAAACAAACACGAAGTAGAAGGGCCAAGGGCCCCTCACTTAACAATTTCCCCACCCCTCCATGCTGAATGACATTGCTGTGACATTTATTTCAAAGTATATGTTTACATATAGTGTAAATGCAAAATAAAACCATTGATGGCTCATTCCATGCAAGTGTTGTAAAACTGTATCTAATACAGTCCAGTTAGTATTTGTTGTTTTATATGAATAACATAATAAGCAAGCCTATGCAGAAAGAGAAGAAATCACTCTGCCTTGAGAAGAAAAACTCTTAAGACTCATTCCTATATATAGGCACAACCGCAGCCAGGAGCACTGGGTGTGTTTAACATGCTGTGTGTATCAACTTGTGTGAGCACCTTGCACGCTCTATGGAATAACCACAGCAGTTGCAGCCTCTCATAATGCAGCCTTTGTGCTGTTTTGTGCTGGTGCTTTAGAGCTCGTCAGTAAAGCTGGTCACCTTTTAAATAGGACATTAATTTTTTCACACAAATATATTTGATTTTTACATTAAAATCTGAGATTCATCCTATATTTTGTTGTTGATTTCTATAAAAATGTATCAAAATGCTCGGCAGAGACTGTATTTTTGTTATACTAACTACTAGAGACATGCTTTTAGATAATTGCAGAATTTTCTGTGCTTTCTAGATTGAGAAAATGCTATGTTCGAATTTCTGCCTCAGCTGCTCACTCACGAAAGAAAAGGAAATCTAATTTTGTGAGAATCACTCAAAGCATTAATAAACTCAATCTCACTGCATCACTTTGCCTTCAGAATAAATAGTGCAATATCCTTTTATTTATGCATACTCTGTGACTTAAAAAGAAAGGACAAAAAAATCTGCATGATAAAAGGCTTCTAAACTTGCAGCATTCCCCAAGACTGTTATAATGCACTTGATGCAAGCTTTCTTTTTTTGTCTGCTTCCAAGCGGCTTTCAAACCATGTTCCAGCAGTGGTGTGCAACCGAATCCAGACAGCATCGTCACTGCTGTGTCACCACCACATCGTTGGGCACACCAACCAGGGGAACGAAACTAAAGAGAAACCAACCTTGACTGGGGGCAAATTCAGCCTGGAACACCTTTCTGCTACTCTGCCTTCAGCTCCTCTTTGGTGCAGCAAACACCCCTTCTTTATATGTGTTGTCTTTGTGATTGTACAGTTTTTCTAGCAGGAAAAAAACCATTCAGGAATGGCTCTTTGAATAAAACTCTTTGGCTCATTCTGCACCTCTTGCAGTTGTGGAGGACTACTGTGTTTGGTGCAGGCACCAAGATGTGGGCTCCTTGATTTTTGGAAGGAAATGCCTGCTTTCAAAGTCCCCAGGGTTATTCCCAAGACTGTTCTGCCTTTTGTTTGATTCTTTGTCTGCCAACACCACTTACAGGCTGATACTTTTTCCTTTTTTTTTCTGTCTTTCTAACAGTATCAAGGACAAAAATAGCGGTGAATTAATTCCCCCAGTAATGAAGGAAACTGTGTCCTACCTAAAAAGAAAAGGTGAGTTCTGTGTCAAAAAGAGATGTGTCTTTGAGAACAAAGACAGCAGTATGTAATCCTCAGTGCCTGATTCAGCAAAGTTTATTGCTGCAACCTCAAAATGAAGGATGTATTCAAATCCTGAAAATCTGGGTGGCAATTGAGCATTGCCTGGAGAGCTTTGATTGGTAGAGAATATTTTGTTATCAAATTGTTGTCTCACTACAAAAAATAATAATAATAATAAAATTAAAAAGATTAGGGAATAGCAAGTGAGAGAGGATGTCTTGAAATAGACATCACCAACCCATATCATATCATGGCTTTTAAATAGAACTTGCAGCAAAAATCAGTGAGAACTTCTGTATTTATAGAACTCATGGAAGAAAATGCATTTTGTAGGAGTAAGCCTGAAGTCTTCCCTTCATGAAAGACTTTTACTAGCATTTACAGACCCTTTGACTGCAAGTCTATGGTTGCAATGTATAGGAGTACAGTTTGCAGCAACCTTTATTTAAAATGAGAACATTCAAAACTCATGTTCACAAATCACCTTCATGTACAAGGCAAAGAGGGATGCACTTTGCATTGCTGGCTATACAGTGGTCTTCCTCGTGCGTACACAACCAACACAATGGAGGAAGGAAGCATCACATGCTATCTGTAGGGCAAACATGCTGTGTTCCCAGTTTAGGGATGGAGAAGCAGGCAGGGAGGAAGGGATAAGGCTACTGTTCTGACATTCTTTTTTTCTATATAATGTGATTACACATTCTAATCCCTGATTTTGAGGGTGATGAGAGTAATATTTCCATCCTTCCTCCTGCTCCAAGGTGTTAGAGTTTCATGAATGTTCATTAAATCTTACAGCACCAACTCCAAACATTAGATGCATTTATGTTACAGGTGAAAGAAAAGAAACAGGGCATAACACAGCTATATGACTGGTGCAACAGTGCTAAGTGCTAGAACTGGGATTGATTCCTATGATCTCTGAAAGTACAGTGTGAATTTTTAATAGATGTGTCAGTAGAGGCAAGTGAAGAAAATCAGAATGTTTGGTTCTGGTATTTTTTTGTGGGGATGCAGGTGGCATTGTTGGTTTTCTTGTTTATTTGTTTGTTTGGTTTTTAATTGAACATCACTAGTCCTTAACGTGCTATTAATTTTGGTTAATGTTTAAACAAATTTTAAGGATTAACATGATTTTTCTTAAGACAAAAATCAGGATCACGGCTCTGTATTCCTGATATATATGACAGTTTCATCTGAGGTTTTCCTTGTTTAAAGAACTATTTGTATTGACAGCTCACAAATAGAGAATACAAATGTTGAGTAAGTTATTGTCTTCCATAGAGAGGCTTACCCCAAACCTACATCCCACAATATTCCCCACCCTCAACTGTATTCTTGAGCTACTATTCAGAACAAGGTACATTTTCCTTCCAAATGTGTTTAAATGTGTTTGAATGTGTTCAGTGTTGATTTCTGCTTAACTGTTGCCACTAGAGTTTGATTTGAATTTATTTGAACCTTAAGAGAGAAATATCAAACATTTTTAAACCATGCACTGAATAGGCTTCACATTTGTGAAAAGAGAGAGGAAGGAATGTGAAGAAAAACATTACTTTTCAGCTGTGTTGCAGATTCTCTTGAGAAATCTTGGCTTCATTTGTATCAGCGCAAGATCATTCTGGTTTAAATGAGGACAGACTACACAGCATCTTTTCCTCACTGCTGGACTATGCTCCTCCGTATTTTAGTTTCTCCTGTAGTAAATAAAAACATTTTATTGCACATTTTATTTTTGTTTGGTTTTCATACCTTGCAAGAAGCTTAATGATATGGATAGGAGATTAAGAGGGAGATCCATTGCAGTGGATACCTGCTTTCAGTTCGCAAACAGCAGAGCATAGCTTTTGTTGGCTTCCTTATGTACAGAACAGCTGGCTGCTAGCCTACAGAAATTGGTGATTTATCTTCAAAATACCCGTACCAACCAAAGGCCAAGGATTGGAGTGCTGCCACTTGTGCTATTCAAGGAATCTACTGATCTTCAGTACATGAAGAGCCCCTAAAAGACTTTATTGAAGGCCTCTAGGTCTTAACTCAGCATTCCACTAATGCTCATAAAACTGTTCTGGTATTCTGGATATGTTGCTTCAGGCACCTTAAAGATGAAAACTTTTCAGACGTAGCTTGTTTCAAATACACTGTTGTTAAATGTGTGGAATGTAAATAGTTCACTACTAAGAATGTTGAAGGCAGCTTGAGACAATCCCTGTAATTATAATTGTAAGTGGATAATTAGAGCATGTGTAGTGGATCAGTGCATGCCCCATCTACAGATGAAAGCCAGTTTTTTTTCATGTTTTAGATTGTTATGAAACAATCATACTTACATACATTTAGCTTATCTTAATAGGCAAATACCTCGTACTCACTAATCCACAGGAGTCAGGAGAGCTAAAACAAGGATGAACGTGCATTGATATCACAAATTCTCATGGCTGTTACTATTGAGAAATTGAGTGAAAGTTTAATCACTAAAAAGTCAATTGATTTAAATTTCTGTATAGAGAGAGGATAGTTTGCTTATCTTGCACTTCGTTGCATCTGTTTAAAGATTTTAAAGGAGTTGTATTTTGCTGGTGACCAAAGTTTCATTAGTAACTTGTTGTGACTGAAACAAAAGGTCCACTTCTTGTTATTCTTGATGTTTTTCCTGATGTTTTGTCATCTAGCAACTACAACAGTATCAGACACTTCCATCCCACCATTTGTTGAGTCCAACTTAGTTTTCTGAAGCCACCATTCCTACTGCACAATACAGAAATTTAAAATAAAAACAAAACAAAAGCAAATTAAAAATAATAACACCAAAGTTTCAGCTTTCATGGATGCGATTAAAGAGAAGATTTGGCTCAAACTTACCATTGCAGAATGTCTCTGAGATGAAGGCTTGTTATTCTGAAAGCAGTAATCATCCTTGGGTTTTCTCCAAACATCCTCTTTTATTGGCTACAACTTCAACTGTTCAGTGCAATATCAGTACAGTTTGTGAAGGATAGTCTCTGAGGGTATGTGATGGTATTTCTGAACAAAAGCCCTTGTCCTGCTTTGTGCGTCTGTGCAAGTTGGTAGCACAGTTCAGCTTCATGCTTGCTAGCCAGCCTGTCTCACTTTTCCCCATCTTTCTGTCCTCTGCGTCTCCAGGAAGGAAGGCCATCAGATCTGCCAGCGCTGGCATCTTCCAGCTAAGCATAGGTTTGTTCTGAGCTGACATATTCCTTATCGCAAGGAGATGTCCTCTAACCAGATTTCTCAGTTAGGGAGACGGCTTGTCAGGTAGAGCATTTGCTGACATTTTCAGCCAGCTGATGCTTGAAAGCCAAGTACCTGCCATGCCGAAGCTGTTAGCAGTAGGTGATAGACGTGCATCTTTTTGCACTTGTTTATAAGCATGCAGGTATCTGTAGTACTTGCTGTCTGCTCTGATTTTAACTCTTTATCTAAATCTGGAATATCTCAGTTCTGCCATCAGCCTCAGCGCGTGTTGGTTCTGGTGCTGACAGCCCTGGAGGCTGACTGGCAGCATTCTTTGCACTCCAGACGCAGCTGTGAGTGCGGCGAAAACTTCAGCTCATCTTCCAGAAGTGGCAGAAATTCACTGTCATTATTTTTTCCATTTGATTTTTGGCATAGTTTCCATCCCTATAGAATTATCAGGGGTTCATTTTTGGTTTTGTAGCTGAGAACTTGCTCTATCAAATAGTGTCATTGTGCTCTTTGTACCTGTTGTAGTTTCCGTGGAAATAGGATGCATTACTTCGGAGTGACCTGTGAAGAAAGTCACCCAATACTGCAAAAGCTTAGCAGACAGATTCCTTTGCAGCTGGTCATCTTCTGGACCAAAACAGAGAAGTTTTCTTAATTTCAAAAGCCAGCTGATGATTTAGTCAGACCTTAAAGGCAAGGTAGGTTTAAAAGAGCTCACCTGTGAGTAGACCTTCATAGTAACCAGCAAACCAAAGGACTTTCTTCCCTGCTCAACCTCTAAACAACTTGTTCATCTGTCTAATTTAGGCTTGGCTTGCATTTACACTAAATAAGATTCTTGTGTACTACCTTATCTCTACTGTGCCTTGAGAAATTACCTTGCTTAATTAAATATTCACTCTCTTGTCAGAACAATTCAAAAGTGTTCATAACCTGGTGTCATTCCTTTGGAGGTAATGATCTTTATGCTTTGCACGCAGGCCCTTTTCTCAAACAAACCCAGTTTATGCCACAGGGCAGTCATTTTTTCTCTGGTTAATATGTCTCCACGTGTCCTCAGCAACCTACTTAGCGCTGAAGTGAGTTGCTGATGGGAGCTTTCTCTTCTTACAGACTGTTTTTTTAATGCTGTGTTATGGAGGTTGCACCTTTACATGCCCATGATGCCTGGGGATCTGAGAGTGGCTGCAGCCACAGGTGCTGCCTGCAGCATCCTGGCAGGACAGAGGGGACTCAGCCACATGCACTGGGGGCTGTAGGGCTCAGATGTGTGTTTTTCCTTTATGCTTAGTTAGGTGTCTCACCGCTTCCTTTCATGCCTTTTGCTTACTTGTTTATTTGTTCTAGAAAAGTAGTTAACATACTCTTTAAGCGTGTCATGAGAAATTAAAAGCTCGGTGGTGTGGGAGTGTTGGTTTGGGGTCTTGTTTAGATCAGTGTTAATACAATTCACTACATTCCCTTAGTTCTTAAACTGAGCCACAGTTTGAAGGGACTAACTGATGTACAGTAAAAGTGAAGATGCGTGTCAAAATCCATATTCTGTGAGCAAGCACCCCAACAACTGGAGATCACAGAACAGTTTTGAAGGGAATATTTATTTGATTCATTATAAAGGTGGGTATGACCTGTACTCTTTTGACCCTTATGAGTGTGTTAAATAGATTACAAAGGGCAGAAATGTTCCTAAAGCCTATCTGAAGTGGTAATACACTGTCATTTTCACTGGCTTAATACAGATCACCAGTTTGAAATGTAAAGATAGGATTATTATTTCCAATGCATTTAGAGGTGCAAACTCTGTCCTTGTTTGTGTTTCAAACAATTTAAAGCCAAAGCTAACTACTAAAATTTGCAAAATTTGGTGATGTTTATGTTCTCAAGAGTAGGCAAATAAGGAAACAGCTACAGAAAATTACACAGAAAGTGAGACCATTTGAGATCAGCAGCAGCTCAGAAGTGATGGAACAGACCAATAAAGTCATGGTGAAGGAATTGCTTTGCAAAATTGTAGAAACAAAATAGATAACTGTCCCCTAAAGGAAAATGAGATGATGAGAAAGTCTTTACCTAGGGGCCATGGAGATGGTAGTAATCTCAAGACCGGTTCATGTGTCATCAAATAAAAATGGACCATGTAATAAGCACGTTTTGTGTTTTCGATGCTCAAGCATTGTAAATAAATTATGTTTGGATGTGCCAAGTATAAACTGAGAATATTCATTCATAAATCCAAAGGCTTGGCTATGCTGTTCAAAACTGCAAGGATGCAAACGCATTTTGGATTCTTGGAAGGATGCACTGTTCTAAATCCTTGCTGCTGCAGCTTTGCCATAGGGCTGGAACCGTAATTTCTCCTTCTCTCTATCCTTGAATTTCTGTACTATCTTGCAGGGCAAATCATTTACGAACTGCAGGCATCATGGTCACTTGTTCCATATTTGTTGAATAGTGTATAGGGAGACTGTGTAACCCACTCCTAAAACTTGTGATGTATTCTAACTTTAAAAAATATATATCCCAAATTTATCTTAAACATAAAAATTCTTAACACCTACCACCATAGACAATTAAGTTATTACAGTGAATGTGGACAGTTAAAATATGGTACATATTAGTTAGTCTGCATGGTAGAAATAAATTAGTTCTGTTTTTTAAAAGGGATTCTTATTAGAATTGGGCAATCTGGAAGAAGTAGCCTGAATCAGTTGCATTAATGAGGGTGAAAACTAATTCCAAATCAGGATGGACGCTTCCTGAAACTTGGCAGGACCAACAATTGAAAGATACTCAGATTTGGATAGAAAGAATTCAGATGCTCATTCATTGCTGTTTCTCTTATGAAAGCAGACAAATTAACAAAGATTTTTGATGCCAAATGATTGAAAGAAAAAGAATGCAATTTTCACGTCTCTCTTTCTTTGACAAGTTTTCGGCAATGTGTCAGCATGTGCTGCTTTAATTTATCTGTTTTGATTTTCTGTGTTTTTCCTTTGGAACAACTGATCGGGGAGGCAGAAAGGGGTTAAGTATTTTTAGCAACAGTCTATTAATTCAGAGTGTGACACAGTTGTGTCACTGCACTGTAAAATTTTGTCTACTACGGTAAAACCCATCTTATTTCTGTGTGGAATGAAGTGCCTGTCTGTTTTCATTTATGATTACTGACATTTAAATAATTACTCAGTTAAGTTCTCAATCTCAGAATCACTTTTCATTGAATACAGGTGGCTTC
Organism: Bambusicola thoracicus; assembly: GCA_002909625.1. Lineage (NCBI taxonomy): Eukaryota > Metazoa > Chordata > Aves > Galliformes > Phasianidae > Bambusicola > Bambusicola thoracicus. Next base: position 23,145 of record PPHD01002902.1, read on the forward strand.
TTCTCTAGTCATATTACTATGTTTTTCTCTCTAGCATTTAATATTTAAAACAAAATTTTACTCTCTTTGCTCCAGAGTACTTAGGGCAGGGTAGCAGAATTCCACTGATCTCTATATCTGTCTGTCCATCTATCCTTCCACCTATTTATCTGTTTTTGTGCACGAGGGGCATGGAGCAGTTTGTGTTATCTCATATCTTTTGTGTTCTGCAGCATTGATGGAATATTTGAGTGATGTGCAGCTGCATGTTTATCAGAACTGCTGCTAATGCCAGTCATCAGCTAGCAGCGGTCTGGCAAGCACTGTTAGTCTGATTGTTAGTCTGATGTTTGTATTCTCTATGGAATTGGTTACCCATGCCTTTAATGGCAAAATAGTTCAACTTGTACACCGAAAAGAAAATATTTCAACCGAAATAAAGAGGTAGCAGATATGAGTTGGGCTGTAAATAGAATTTGATTGAAGAATACTGCTAACATAATACTGAGTCATCTAAGTAAAAGCACATTCTTGAAAGGATAAAAAAGTGGGTGTTAAAATGCAATGGCCAGGATTGTTTTTAGTCAATTTTGTTTCCTAATCCTTTAACGCTGGTGGCTCTGACATGAATTTTGTCTGCAAAAAAGAAGACAAAGTGATTAATTTCACTTTAGTGGGGGCACCTAGTGCTAAACAGTGCTTAATTATGGTAGTACCATGGGCTGATTTTTCCCCCGCTATTGGCTGAACAGGAGGAGCCAGAGCCAGGGTTGGAAAATGTACGTCCTGGTTGTGTGTAAAGCTGAGTACCTACCCTTCACAGTTGAATCACTGATAAGAGACTTCAGGTCCCTTTTCCCTCTCCCATCCCTTATTAGGAGACTCCAGGTGGGGGCATAAGCTAATGTGCTTTGGGTTAGATGATGTGGGAAATGCTGTGCAGCACTGTCATTCAAATGCCTTGCCCTTCTGAAGTGCAGCAAGCACTGAGAGCAAATAACAGGCTTGTAGACTTCTGAAAAAAGAATCCCACTCAGTTCATATGTATCACACAAATCAGAAAAAAATAATTGCAGAAGGCCTTTTTACAGAGGTTCATTGTTTTCCACCTTCAATAGCATTATTGCAGGTGACTGATATCTCTGTTTACTAGAGGGCTGAGGATATTACCTGTGCTTTATTTAAAAATCACTGTAATATTTTATGTTTTAAGCATTTTTATACAAGAAGAGGACTGCTGTTGTAGTTTCTTTACTTGAGAGAGGGAGTGTATCTTTCTTTACCTTTAAGAATCATTGCTCTAACCTAGATTGAATTAGTCATGTCACTTGAATAGGTTGTACATGTAGATATCCACAGATGTGAAGAGTAGAAACACCTGCACTGGTATTTGGTTGTTAGCACCTGTGGTAAAACAAATTATAGTATATTGATCCAGTTTCAGCTGTTCTTGGAATTTAATTCTGAAAGTTCCACACATTTCACCCATATCCTACATTTCTGCAAATGAGGAAATAGTTGTTTTCTCCTCCCAAAGACTTCCAAACAACATATCCAGCAAGAGCTTAGTGTTATGTGCCATTACAGTAACACTGATGGGATGCAGGACCAGACAAGTACAGCTGCTGTCTGCACTAGAGATTCATGTCTTTAATTAGACTCTTGAAAGCACAGCCAATAAAAGAATACACATGTTAAAAATGGATATTTATTACACTTTAGTTTATACAGTGAGACTAACATCAGATGAAAGCATTAACTATTAAATCACTTCCTGCAAAACAGATTTTAGGCATTTATAACGTCCATCTTCTAAAAGACGTTTCTACAGAAAACCTGCAGTCCACTTACAGCCAACATAAGATTCTACAAATTCTAAGAAAATTATTGCATTTGTTGTTTGCTGAGGGCAATGTCTTGACAAGCTAGCTGTTCAGAGCTACCACTTCCAAAGCCATGCCTTTAGACAGGTTCCACTATAAATCTAATGGAACGGTTTTACTACAGTGAAATCATTTGCAGTAACTTTATTCAATTGAACATGATCTGGTTGAGAGTTCAGTAATCATTCAAATAGATCATAATCACCATCTATTAGGTTCTTTCAGCAAGCACACATATGTCCTTCCTCATGTAGTATGAGATCTCATACACTACCAGATTTGAAGGCGTAAGCTAAAGTTTTAATATTTAAACTGGAGTTTAAGAAGCAGGAACACACATGTTCAGAAAAAAATTAAGGTGCCATATTAAGTTCCAGATAAGCTTCTAACTCGAGTGAATGGGGCACTTCTAAGTAGATCTAGGGTTTCTTCACAAAAGTCTCTGAAACATGCCTGAAAATTTACCTCAGTAGTACATTAACAATTCTTTTAGCATACTGATCTGAATTCATATGAATAATGCTAAACGTCATTCTATCAGGAGGAGGTTGATTAAGGAATTTTGCATTTATTAGTTTTTTGTGTATAAAATATATTTTTGTATGCAACCTGGGTGAATTTACAAGAATGACAGTATCTAATAATAGGACTAGGGAGAATGACCTCAAGTTGTGCCAGGGGAGATTCAGGTTGGATGTTAGGAAATACTACTTCTCTGAAAGAGTGGTCAAGCACTGGAATGGGCTGCCCAGGCAGGTGGTGGAGTCACAGTCCCTGCAGGTGTTCAAGAAAGATTTAGATGTTGTACTGAGGGACATGGTTAATGGGAAATACTGGTGATATGTGGATGGTTCGACTAGATGATCTTAGAGGTCTTTTCCAACCTTGGTGATTCTATGATTCTATCCTAGTGTATTAGTGTATGTTAGTGCATGACTCCAGATTTTTCTTGAACACTGTAACAACTCTTGATGATGCAAATAGATGTGCACATACTTCAGTTGAGATACACAAGCATAACTTTCAGTCTGACTACTTAGCTGTTGGAAGATTAGCATGAAAAAATAAAGAAGTCAATCATCTGCTCTTCTGCATTCATGTAAAGAAAACAAACGACAACCTCTTCAAGTCAGTGGGTGGTCTGCCACCCTTCTCAAAAAGAGTGCTGTTTTTGCTATGTTTGTCAGAAAGCCTAATATTTTAGATGACTGTGCTTCCAGTGGGAATCTCAAATTGAAACTACATGTGAGCCAGACTGTATTTCTTACTAAGCGGAAGGAACAATACAAACCAGAGAGGGAGACAAAGAAGGAAATTATGATATTACCAGACTCAAAAGCAAGAAGCACTGCATGTCTCAAAAAAGTAAAACTTTTTGTCCCAATACTGTTTTGCATTATAAATCAAATAACTTACTTTGAAAGCTATCAATTTCAATCCTTGATTGTATGCAGTTTACTGACATTTTTCCTCTGTAGATGAAAACAGATTTCAGTTAGTCGAAGACATGAAAAGCATATTTCAGAAATACCTAGAAAGACTAGAATTGGGTATTTCAAAAGACCATGTGCAGGCAGAGTCTGAAGTCCCATTGATTTCCAGAGAGAGGTCAAAGAAGCAGTGGTCTGCTCAAAAGTACCTTTGAAGGTAGGAGACCAATATCCCTGCAATGATAAGGACTCTTCAATCCAGAGATGCTGTAAAGCATCCCCTAGCTTACATCTTGTCTCACCCACTGACAGTAGTAGTAGCTCAGGAATTTTTTGCAAGTACTCTCTTTAGCTTGCTAAAGGCTTTAAGGTGTTTAAATTAGAACAGCAGAACAGCAGGTGTGGCTGTTTGCAGATAAACTGAGTGAGGGTGAGGTACATAAGCAGCCTGGAGAATCCAAATCTTTGCTTCTGTGTCACTAGGCACAATTGAAAACTACTTTTAAAGAAAAGTATATTGTTGACATGACTTGTAAAACACTTATGTAAAGGTGGTAGTACTGCTGTGAGCGGCATTAAAGAAAATGCTTTAGGCACTGCTACAGTGTTTTGCCCAATGACTGTTCCAAGTGGGTTTGTTCCCAAACCTTCTTCCTCTGCTCTGTTTTCTACTGAATCTGTGAAGTAAAACAAGAGATGGTGTCTGTTACTGATGGGACATTAACTGTATTTTTCAGGACTACAAGTAGAGGGCCTCTTCAGAAGGTCAGCCAGCATCCAGACTATCAAAGATGTTCAGAAGCTCTACAATCAGGGTAAGCTGTCGTTATAAAAATTGCCACAGGTTAACAACAGCGTGAGGGTATTATTGATCTTGTCTCAAATGATGAAGCAGAGATGTTAGGTATTTTTTTAATAATTAGTTAATCATAAAGTCATTTGTAACCTAAAATAACATAATAAGAACACTAAGCTACATAAGCTCAAAAGATAGCTTAAAGCTTACTGAATGGCACGTCATCAACTGATGTCTGAGTTTTCAAAAACTGTAGCAACTGAAGAATGTTGATGTTTGAGTCAAAAATGGTCTGGTTTCTCAGACACTCGTGTTACTTCTGTGCGGTTTGAGTCACTGCAGTTAGTTAAAAATGCCAAGTATACACAGCAAAGGAGTACAATTTTATATAATAATTTATGAAATGTAATGAAGTCATTTTGAAAGTCAGCGACTTCCTCATGAAGTAATTTTATGGTATGCATTTATGGGGAGGGTCACTTACAGCAAGATTAATAAAGCTTTGAAAAATATGAAGAGAAAATTGTAGGAGTTGCCAGCTTCAGGAAAGCCAGTGAGTTATCTAATTGTGGTGTGAAACAGTTCTTGTACAGTAGTTTAGAGAATAAGTAAAACACCTGATTGAACACACTTCTTTTTTTCCTCCTTTTAGGCAAGCCTGTAAATTTTGATGACTATCATGATATCCATATTCCTGCTGTTATCCTAAAGACTTTCCTTAGGGAACTTCCTCAGCCATTGCTAACATTTGAGTGTTATGATCCTATTGTTGGAATTACCAGTGAGTATTAATCCAGTTTTAGGAAAATTCACACAGATAATTGAACTGAACATTGCTAATTCACTGCTGTTTGCTAACCATGGCTCATTTGTGGGTATATAACTGTATTAGTGCCTTCACTGCAGCAATTAATGGACAGCGACATAATCTGTACTAGCACAAGCTGGAATTCCATCCAGAAGAGATGGATAAAGTATCTTGTCAAGGAGTTTGAAACATGGGAGTCAGAATCTCTGCTGTTTTGCTGAGTATCATAAAGGCTCAGAAAGCTGACATGTAGCTCTATGCTGGATATACAGGGCACCTAGCACCTTCACTGTTCTTTTTGGGGGTTTGGCTTAACCTTCAGTACAAAAGTACAAACACATATTGTTAGAGAATGTTTTTGTAGATGTTACAGACTCTATTATAACTATGGTAAATAAGTTATTATCTTCTCATTACCTGTATTTATACTGCCTGATACCAATGTTCACTCTCAGTGTTCTTTCACTCTGTTTGTGCGTTCGGAGGGATGTAAGAGCAAATAGTCCGGTGAATAGCAGAGCTAATGAAGGCTGGATTCCCACAGATTTCCATCTCAAACATGAGCTTTCTTTTGTCTTCTCTAATGCCTAGAGAGAACTGATATCACACCGCAGCATTTTTTCGTGGTCGGAGCATCTTTATGACCTGCCCTCTCTACCCAGTTACCTAATTCCACAAAATGCGTAGGCATATAATAGACATTGATCTACTCCTCTCTCAAATCTGATCTAATTGTCCCAACAGTTTAAATGTTGGTGGCTACCAGCAGATGGATGACAGATAGCACAATACCAGAAGTCTATCCTCTGTAGAAAAGCAACTTGAAAAATCAGTCCTTTGGACACTGTTCTCCTCTCTTTCTTTTTCAATCAATTTTCCCCGCTGGCAGTGTGGGAAGAATAAAAATCTGCTTTTACACACACAGAAAAAGTTCCAGTTTTGAAATTGCTTTCCTTACAGCAGAGCTGTGAACCCTGCAGTAAATTGGAAAGATCTTTTACCAAAGCACAAATTGCTCAAACAAGAAACATCCAAAATTTTTGTGAATATTATTGCCATTTTGGATACTACTTCGTCATATAGGAATTACAAATGCAATAAAAAAAAAAAAAAAACAAAAAAAACACAAAGGTAAGTTCATATGCAGTGATTAGATGTTTAGTAACTATCTGCAAGAATTAAAAGATAACCTAACGCTTTCTGTGTTTGGGACTTCGAACCTCTTTTATCAAATATATCTGAAATTACCCTGAAGGCTAACGAGTTATGGCAGGCAAAATCAGGTGCATTCACACATATGGAGTATTCTGTCAAAAGTCATTAAAATCGAAGAGTCGTCTAGCTAAAGAGTAACTATCTCAGCATGTTAAAAAAAAAATAAGTCTCTTCACAGGTTGGTTGTAGGAATTGAGGGAATAAGGATAGTCATACAGAACAGCGTAAAGAACAGATGAAGTTTGGAGAACGGATAGGGGAATGATAACTTCTACTGAATTAATCTTCTCTCTTTCTGTACACTAAGTTACTTTTTGTTAGAGCTAATTGAAAAAAGAAAACATCTGAAAAGAATCTGAGAGCTATGCATTGCCCTAGTAATGCTGAGATTTTTTGAATAGAAAAGCATCCATGAAGCTTTCAGTCCACGTTATTTTTGTTTATCAATATTTTAAATGTTGGCAAAGTGTGTTTTTGAAAGATGCAGTTAAAGGGAAATTCTCCTTGGGCTTTTTTGTTACTCAGTGTGATGTCCACTACCGTTTCTTGATACTTATGGTGACATCGTACTTTTTAAAGATGCTAAACCTGAGAACCATTCTGGACTGCAGCAAAGTTATATTCTCTGTGAATACAGTGCAGAAGGGAGCTTTGAAGAGGTGTGAACACAGACAGCTGCCTTGGGATGACTTGAAAATTCTCATTCTGACTTCTGGAAAGCACTGTGTGATGTATCTATTATAGCTCTTAACCCGCAAACCCAGAAATACACTACCGCTGCTTTACAATACTTTGAAATTATAGTGAAGCTTTTCTCTTTAGTGTCTCACCTGAAACATTTTTACAAGAGTTATTGACAGGAGCTGGGAAATAAATTAGCCGAGTGACTGGCAAAAAGAATAGAAACTTGAAGCTTGTCGTTTTCAAAGAGCTTCTTATAGGGCTGTGAATGCTGCTAACGAGTTCCTTTGCCCAGTATTGCTACACTTCCTGAATTATTTACCCTGCAGAAGGCTGACAAAAAAATTCTTGTGACTCACATTTTTTGTCTTACTGGAACTGATAGCTCTGCAGTAGTAAAAATATCAACACAGCTCACCAGGGCTTAGCTTCATGTATTCAAATCAGAGCTTAAGGGAACTTCTAACGTGCTGGAATTTTGTGCCTGCAGACATACTTATATGAATCTCTAGCTACGTCAGGGAGAGAGAGAAAAATGGAACAAATGGAGAAAAAGCATTAGCACAAATGAGCCGGTTAGGTCTGATATGACTATAATCATGAGTCCTTTTTCCAGCTAGGTGTTAAACTTCCAGTACTAAATTTATTAAAATACTCTAGCAAAAATAATAATAATAATTTAAAAAAATCATTTGGAATGATGTTCAAAATGTATTCCAGTGCAAGCATAATTCTTACCCAGGCTGTCTCAGTGAGTCTAAGGTCTGGTTCCAGTTCTGCCCTTCTGTAGAGATGTGTTAATGAATCTGCATTGGCTCATCTCTAGAAAATTCTTACTCACCCAAATGTCCATCTCATAAATCCTTGTCCAAGAATGAAGAGTTTCCTGCAGAATCACAGAAGTGTGTTTGGAGTTAGTACAGTGCCAAGAGAGAGCTTTGTAGAACCGAGCCTCAGCAAGAATAAAATCGAGGTATAAAAAGTAGGCATCTCGATATAATGCATGATGAGATAATGGGATTCAAAGCAAGACCTTGGCTATTTCACTGAGTGGGGAAAATATTCTGGAAGTTAGCATTAGCCATATATATACATATATATATATGAGAATACTAAATACGATAGGCTTATCCTAAGAGACAGCCCAATCTACTCTCATGGGAATGGACATTGATAAAGGTGATTTTTGTGGTCAGTTCTATAGACAAATAGCTGACGTAATTCCAGCTGATATAAATAAGGTGTTATTTCTTGGTAATATGTCGATGCTTTTGGGTTAAATTAAGACTGACTTTGATATTGCAGGTGTCGAGAGCTGTTTACGAGTAACCAGATGTAAACAAATCATTCAAGGACTTCCTGAACACAATTACATTGTTCTGAAATATCTGATATGCTTTCTCCATATGGTGAGTATATAGGAAAAAATTCCAAAAGTAGAGCCAAACATTTCTTTAAATCTAATAAAGCTTGGTGCTAAACAATGGTCTCAGCCATACAGTCAGCATGAAATTCTTTAGATGTAAGAAATACTACTATGTGAATTTAAATGAAACTGTGCCTTCACGGGGATGTTTAAAAGTCCGCTCTTCTCTGTTACCCATCACTAATGTATGTTTTAGTGACTTGTTCCTATTTTGGAGTGAAAAATATTAAAAATAGTAGTTGTGTAACTTTTAGTGCTGCAGAAGTACATAAAATGATTTTTTTCCCCAAAGTGTAAATTTTGGCACCTAAAACATTAAGTAAATATTTGCGTCACTTTAGAAAATTATTAAAAATATTGGTGACCTTTAGGAAAGTAATCAGTAAAATATTTTATATTTTACTTTAAAAACCACATTTCCCTGTTTAAAATAACCTTTAATTCTGTAACTTAGTACATTCTTGAAGATAAATACTTAATCATGCCCTTTTGCTTCAATTTTGTGTACTTCAGAATAAAATAATTATTTTTTAAGTTGTTTTTCATATTCTAATAAGTGTGGGAGTTTGGGGATCCTCAATTATAGTCATTCTGCAGTCATCCTAATAACATCCTGTTGTTGGCAGTTTATGTGCAGGAAAAGATAGTAATAGGAGTGTAATTTTTCCTCCCTCCCACCTTATTCAGTGCATTACCGTTTTCAAATTGTGTTTTTCAAGCCCAGGTGCCTAAAATTCAGAATCCTGGTTTAGCTGATGACTAAATAAAAGGATCTAGCCTTCAGAAGACTTAAGAGCCCATCAAAGTAATGACAGATATGGAAAGACATTTATTTTCCCCGTCATTAATTGTTATTGGGTTACCACTATGTTTGCCATATTCTAGCCATTAGCATATTTCAAAAAGAAGGATATTTAATCCTTTTTTTTGTACTGAAATGTTACAGAAAAGCAAGATCAAAGGAAACACGTTGATATGACCCTTGCACAGACAGCACTTGCAAGGTTGTTGTAATACCCACATGTTCATTTACTGTTCCTTAGCTGAACTCTAATGCTGTTAAGAAAATCCTCGTGTCATTTGCTTCTATTTTAGCAACTGATATATCTCCTCAGTATTATGAATCGTGTAAGTGACTTTGTTCCAGTAATAGATGGACCATCTCAATGCACTTCTTAAGAGCTGAGCACTTGAGATGTTAATGAGGTGTGCAAAAGTACGACATAGTGTTTTCTGTAATTGGGCAACAGAACATAGCATTATTTTTGAGTGTTCCTTGTTATATAAGGCAACATGTCAAATTGATGTTAGTGCTCAGCTCTGCAATTTTTGCTGATCCATAGCTTTTTATCTTTAATGTCTTGGGGAATATTTGCATGTGGAAAGGTCAAGGGAACGTGAAGCAATCTCGAAGCTAGAGATTTCTATTCACTGCAGATTAGTGCGCTGCACAAGCTGACACAATTCAAATGTAGACCGCTCTACAACTAATCCTAGTTCTTACCTGCAAGCATCAACCTTCTTACATACATGAGCCAATTTAATTCTTTCATGAGCTCAACCTTGAGTAGTGCTAGAGATACTTGTGGTAATTTCATGAAGTGGAATGAATTGTAATCACTGGATGTGGGTTTTGAATACTGTAAGTTTGATACAGGCTTGTGGAAGAAGGAAAAAAAAAAAAAACAGCAGGATTTTCTGTGCAGTCTCAGCCCCCCAACTGAATGAAATGACTCCTTCTACTCCAAGGGCATTACAGCAAGACAGTGCAACTTCTACAGAGGTAAAAGACTTGCATTTCAAAAATAGGTCCATACTTCTTAACCTTAGACTGGCAGTTATTTTGCCAGTAATGAGCCCAGCATGCTGTGAAAGGTCTGTACTGTCTCCACTTTGCAGTGCATGTGGCTGCTAGAGAGGGATCTGCAGCTCCAACGTGAACTGAAGTCTGTAGGCAAAATCAGACAACTAGAAGTGAGGGGCAGAACAGCTCATGTATTTTCCCATCTCTATACTTAGGCACTTCCTTCTTTACTGTATCTTTCTTTCCCTTTTATTCATGCCTGATGAAGAAGAATGGTGGCTGACTTGCCTCAAGCCGCTATTGCAAAACTCTGCCAAATTCAAAATGTCAATCTGGTGCAACCAGAAAAAAATAAACAAGGTTTATATGTAGCTTGTGAGCTACATTTCAGATCTGAAACTGAAGCACCATAGTTAAAGCCAAATACAAGCTGGGGGGGGGGGGGGGGG